>CAUYLG010071291.1:0-210066 GCA_963573385.1 Cacajao melanocephalus | reverse complement strand
CTCTGCAAAGGCTGCATACCTTCCTTATCAGTAACTGCCAAAATTATTAGCCTTTACTTACCGGTAGTGACTAGAATAAACAGCCCAAGCTAATTTCATCATGGCCCCTGCGCCTGTAATAAATAACTAAGATCTGTTATTTCTACTACAACCCAGATGATTTGCAAACTAAGACTTATCTTGACTTCTGTAAATCACTTAAGTAACAGTCAAAGTGACAATATATCCACAATGTGGCCTCTGGCCCTGGGAATGTCCGGAGACCCACACTCTCCTCTCTGCCCAGGAGATGATTTACGGAATCCCCTAAATGTCTGAACTCCTTCACCCTCACCCCCGCCCCTCACCCTCGTCTCTGCCCAGAAAGTGATTTGCAGAATTCACTAGCCCTCGGAATGTCTGAAGCTCCTCACCCTCACCCCCGCCACATATCCTTACCCAAAAGAAAGGTATAAAAGGTATTGACACCCTCCCTCCGGGGCCACGGGTTGGAGAGACATGAGTCCTCCGTGGTCACCGGCAATAAAGACCCTGCAATTTGGCCTACTTTTGTCTTGGTGTTAACTTTCTACGCTCGGTTCAGTACAACAACAGAACCTATCCTGCTGGCAGAAGGGATCAAGGGCACCAAGGACATCCTCATCTCCCGGAGAAATGTCCTCATTTGCAGGATGCCTCATTGGCTGCTTGAACTGGCAGGACTTGGGAAGTCTATTCGCTCTGAGTCCAGAGATGTTGTTTGAGACTCAAGAAATGAAAACGGAGGCAATTTCTACATTCATCTAATGCACAGCTAAGAGTAGAGGTTAGAATAAAAAGAAAAAAATAACAACAACAAAAAAAGAGTGGAGGTTAGGTGAACCTGATTTCAAAAGCAAATCTAGTATTAAATGTAACCACTTTTTAAAGCACTAACGTGATGTAAGAATGCTGTCATTGTTGGCTAGCAATTCTCTTAGGTCTAATATGAGTCATTAAAGGTGACATGAAGCTCCTCTGGGCTCACAGCATTGTGCTGTAAACACTGTAGCTATGCTGTGTCACAATGCAAAGACATCTGCCACAGTAAGCATATGTGATCGGTTTTGTCACCATGTTAGGTCTGCCTCGGAGAGGTCAGCAAAAGGTACCTGCCAGAAATTCATCTCACTGTCAGAGTGCCTGGGCCCATGCCCCGCCTCTGCCATTTACTAGCTATGTGACTGGGCAGTTACTTTCCCTCTTGCGTCCTTCGGTTTCCTTACTTGTAAAAGGAGCACAATAATATTTCCTACTTTTAGGGCTGCTATGAGAATCAGAGAAGTTAATTCATGCCAACTGCTTATAAGAGTTTCTGGCACGTCTTGCCACACACTTCGATCTTGGATTGAAGAACTTGCCATTCAGTTGAACTTACTGTATTTTTACCTGAGCACCCCTCAGCCTGCCCTCTGAAATAGGGTATGCAGGGAATATCAGTTTGCTTGCTTACTGGGACACTGCTATATACAAAGGTAGGTTTATCTAATTCTCTATTTTGTTCATGTACAGTTTTTCTAAAGTATTTACAGCCAAAGGGGCCTCACCAGAATTGTGGAGCCCTAAGAGGGCTAAGTCAAGCACAATTACTTTTAAAAGTAATTCTGGGCCAGGCACAATAGTTCATGCCAATAATCTCAGCACTTTGGGAAGCTGAGGTGGGAGGATCACTTAAGGCCAGGAGACAAAAATAAAAAAGTAATTCTGATCACAGTTCCAACCAAGCACCTGGATCATGTTCAAAACAGGGAGTCAGATGGACTTCAGAAAAACACACCATAAAGCCACATTATTTGCAATAAATTCACTAATGCAGGGATGAATGATTCTGTGGAATGAGACCCAATTCCTGTTGATTTAATACACAACTCCCTTCAGAGAGAGGGGTACAGGCCACCATCAACTTCCTCATTGTCCCATGGAAATTTCTAAAAAGGAGGGATGTAGGTTAACAGTCTGGGGAGAGATGTGGCATTTGGGCACTTGTCTTGCCCCTCATTTGCAATGGCGAAAAAACATTACTTGGATTGAATATTCACTGGGGGGTGGGGCGTCTTTGTGGGAATAAGGAGCTGAAGTCCCCCAAATTGCTACTTGGTTACTGCTGCTTCTCCCTTTCCCTACTAAATGACAGAGTGTTTAGTTAAATCAAAGATTTACCTTACTTATATTTTAAGATTATTTTGAGAATTTCAAACATTCCTATTCTTCCCTTCCCCAAATAAGACCAATGAGGCTTCCTTGAAGTATTTTTTAATTAGGCTTTTCTAGATGTATTAGAGAAAGGAAAAGAGAAACCACAGAAATGTTATTTGACCAGAGTCATTTTCCTGATTCAAGGACTTCCTTTTGAATATGCAACTGAATGCCCTGATATGACAGGCATGAAAACACATTTTTGTACACTAGCTTGAAACATTTCTGATGAATGGGCCTAAGTTTCCAGTAAATGGCTAAGATCACTGATATTCTACTTCAGTTACAGTTCTTACATGATGTGGTTAGTACTGTTCAGTTTTGGGTTCTTGCTTTTCTACCTCCTGTTGGCCTTGACCCCTGTTGGCTATGATCATTACTATGCGCAGTTATTGGGTAAGATGTTCTGTATGCCAGGCAGCAGCCAATATAAATGCCTTTGAGCTGCAGATCATGCATACTTAGAGAGAGAATGCCCTTGAGGTAATCCCTACCCAGTTCCAGTCTATTGTGGCCATATAGGAAAGAGGGCAAAGGATTTTTAGACTTTCTCACGGTTTCAAGAGAAGCGAGAAATTCAGGTTGGTTGGTTGGTTGTTTGAGACGGAGTTTCCCTCTTGTTGCCCGGGCTGGAGTGCAATAGCACAATCTCGGCTCACTGCAACCTCCACCTCCCAGGTTCAAGCAATTCTCTTACCTCAGCCTCCCGAGTAGCTGGGATTACAGGCATGTGCCACCATACCCGGCTAATTTTTTTTTGTATTTTTAGTAGAGACAGGGTTTCACCATGTTGGCCAGGCTGGTCTCAAACTCCTGACCTCAGATGATCCACCCGCCTCGGCCTCCCAAAGTGCTGGGATTACAGGCGTGAGCCACCGCGCCCAGCCAAAATTCAGGTTGTTATATGAAAGCTCCTGATTTTAAGGTTGGCAAATTACTAAAATGTTTTTAAAGAACTGCATGGATGACCAAGCACATAGAGACCACTGATTTATAACCTCTAGCCACTAATGGCATCCACTGCACATCTGCTTCAGATCTTTAAAGGGTGGGTAACTTTGGAGCACATGTGATCCTTACTGCTTGCTCTTGCCTTGGGTGCCCAATGTTCTGGTTGTTGTACGCCAATCCTCTCATTTCATCCCCCACAACTACAACACTATGAGTTAGGAACTAGTGTTATTTATCTTAACAGATGAGAAAACTGAGTCTTGAGGAGCTTAACTAAAGTCACACAGAAAGCACACAGCAGGAATTTGTCCTGGGGCAGCCCTCTGTTCTGAGCAGAGAGTCCACTATTTCCTCCAGCCCTAATGTCCTGGGAATCCACTAAACCTGCCTCTCAGAGTAGGGAACTAAAACATCCAAATTCATTGTGGTCAGGCATCTTAAACTCAAAATATGAAATTTAATTCTTCTCCTTTAATGAGAGAGAGCAGTGTTGGAATTTTGCCAATAAATATCTAAAAATCACAATTTTAAGAGCTATTAGAAGTGTTTTCTTGCCATGGATTCAAATTCCTAACTTGCAGAACTTGGCACAAGAGTGCTACGAGTGGATGCCAAACACAAAGGAGGAGTGCAGGGAAAGGTAAGATGTGAAGACTGTGGGATTTTTGTTGCCCTGTTACAGTAGTGAGAACTAGAGGCTGCAAAAAGGGGTGGAAAAATCTCTGGAGGCATTCACCAGAGCCAAATCCAGTTTTTAACGATTACTTAGAACAGTGTATAGTTACCAAGCAACTGTAACCAAGTGACTATATTAGTAGTGAAAATACAATACATACACACACACAATCTTTCCAGTGAATGCCTCCTGACTCATTTTCACCAGTCCTAACTGTCATCATTCAAAGATCTGCAACAGCTATGATATCATCATTTCTTCCAGTGAGCTGGAGGGGAAGAAATACTGTAAGTGGGCTGGGCACAGTGGCTCACCCCTGGAATTCCAGCACTTTGGGAGGCCGAGGCAGGTGGATCATCTGAGGTCAGGAGTTTGAGAACAGCCTGACCAACAAGGAGAAACCCCGTATCTACTAAAAATACAAACAATTAGCCAAGTGTGGTTGCGCATGCCTGTAATCCCAGCGACTCAAGAGGGTGAGGCAGGAGAATCACTTGAACCTGGGAAGTGGAGATTGCAGTGAGCAGAGATCACGCCATTGTGCAAAACTCCATATAAAAAAAAAAAAAAAAAAAAAGAAAAGAAATGCTATGAGTGGTGTGTGTGTGTGTGTGCATGCACGCGCGCACACACTCGCACGCAAGTGAGAAACAGGGCAGCAGCCAGAAAGGGAGTCAAATGACCTTGAAAAATACTATGAGTAGTGTGTGTGTGTGTGTGTGTGTGTAAGTGAGAAGCAGGCAGGGCAGCTAGAAACGGAGTCAAATGACCTTGACGGATATTCCAGCAACAGGCTTAGTCAGATTCACTTAGGATACAGTGATAAATTCAGGACTCACCAGCTTCTACCATAACAGAGATGGGGTGCAATGGTTACTCACACAGGCTCTGGCACCAAACTGCCTAGGTTTGAATTCTGATTTCTTTACTTACTAGCTATGATTTCTTGGATGAGTTACTTAACCTCAATGAGTTTTAATTCCCCCATCTGTAAATTGGGAATAATAATAGACCCTAGACTGTAGAGTTGTTGTGAGGATTAAATGAGTTAAAACAGATAATGTTTAGAACAGCATATGACACATAACTAGTAGTCAACAAATATAAACTTTATTATTGTCATCTCTCCTAATGAAAATCCCGGTAACTCAAAAATGCTGACCCACTGACCAGCGATTCTCAACAGGGATTCACTTTTAGAATGAGTCTGAATTTTTTTGGTTGTCACAATGACTGACAGGCACTGCCAACATTTTCTGGGTAGCATTACGGTTACATATTAGATGTTCTGTAATCCATGGGTCAGGGCAATAATAAACTGCCCCCATGTCCTATGCAACTTTATAAATCCTTTCAGTCTTTATGTAAGTAAAAATGGGATTATCTGAACCTGGAGCCTAATTTCATCTTACATATAAACACAAAGCATTTTTGCACAGCATGAATATTACTAAATTTTCCAAGAATACAACTGTCACGTAAATCAAGTAAAACTAAACTTCATGTTGTTTGGAATGTTCCCAAGAGTTTTTCACATTTTGTAAAATTAGATGACTAACAACAAATATGAGTTGCCAGCCTAATTAATCTGTATCAGCCAGTAACTGTAGTTACTGCATACAGTGATTCTATGTGTACTTGCAAGCATCTTATTCCATCATTATGTCTTCTAGGTAGCTATGTTTGAGAAATTAAGTATTGGAATTAATAGCATTTTATCATGTTACTTCCCTTTTATTTCTCCTTTAAATGACCATTTGGTTTTTAAGTTAGGCATATATATGTTATATTATCTGTGAACTTCATTTCAGGAAAGCAAAGGGAGTATTCCAAAATGTTTATTACGAAAAGGGGATGTGGGACCATTATGATGGAAGGACATAGTCACAGAGCCCACACTGAAAAGAGAATTCAAGGCTGGGAGCAGCAGCTCAGCCTGTAATCTCAGTACTTTGGGAGGCCAAGACAGAAGAACTGCCTGAGCTCAGGAGTTAGAACCCAGCCTGAGCAAAATAGCGAGTCTTCATCTCTACTAAAAATCAAAAAATTAGCCAGGCATGGTGGCACACGCCTGTAGTCACAACTACTAAAGAGGCTGACAGAGAAGGATTGTTAGAGCCTGGGGAAGTCAAGGTTACAGTGAGTTATGATTGTGCCATTGCACTTCAGCCTAGGTGATACATCAAGACTCTGTCTCAAATAAATAAATAGGACATTCATTAATTGCCAGATCAGATTGTGCAAACAGCTAAATTCTTTTTTTTTTTTTTTTTTTGAGACGGAGTCTTGCTCTGTGGCCCAGTCTGAAGTGCAGTGGCACAATCACCGCTCACTGCAGCCTTGACCTCTCCAGGCTCAAGTGATTTTCCTACCTCAGGCCCCTGAGTAGCTGAGACTACAGGCACACGCCACCACACCCAGCTAATTTTTGTATCGTCATGTTTTACCATGTTGCTCAGGTTGGTCTCAAACTCCTGGGATCAAGTGATCCACCTACCTCGACCTCCCAAAGTGCTAGGATTGCAGCCATAAGCAACCAGACCTAGCCAGCTAAATTCTTTAACTAGTAAAATGACGTTAAAAATGTCAACCATGTTAGTACTCGATGAGGCAGGCAGAATAATGCCCCCCATCCCACAAAGATGTCCATGTCCTAATCCCCAGAACCTAAGAGTATATGAGATTAAATGGCAAAAGGGAGCTAAGGTTACAGATAGAATTAAATTTGCTAATCAAATGACCTTGCAATAAGAATTATCTAGGTGTGCCCAATGTAGTCAAAAGAGCCCTTAAAAGTAGAAGGGGGAGGCAGAAGAGTAAGAGCCACAGGAAGACATGATTATGAAAGTAAGGCAGAGAGATGCAGTGTTGCTGGTTTTGAAGATGAAGGAAAGGGACACTGGCCAAGAAATGTGGGCGGTCTCTAAAAGCTGGAAAAGGTGAGGAAACAAGCTTTCCTGTGGAGCCTCCAGAAAGGAACATAGCCCTGCTGACACCTTGATTTTAGCCCAGTGAAACCCAGTTTGGACTTCTAATCTACAGAACTGCAACATAATAATATATTTGTGCTGTTTCTTTTTATTTTTTTTTTGAGACAGGGTCTTGCTGTGTTGCTCAAGCTGGAGTGCAGTGGTACAATCATGGCTCACTGCAGCCTTAACCTCACAGACTCAACTGATCCTCCCACCTCAGCCTCCGAAGTAGCTGAAACTACAGGTACATACCACCACATCCTGTTAATTTTTTTTCCTTTTTTGTAGAGACTGGGTCTCGCCATGTTGCCCAGGCTGGTTCTGAAATATTGGGCTCAAGCAATCCTCTCTCCTCAGCCTCCCCAAGTGCTGGGATTATAGGCACGAGCCACCATACCAGGCCCATGTTGTTTAAACTGCTAAATTTGTGGTCATTTGTTGCAGCAGCAATAAATAACCAATATACCTGAAATATACATATATGAAGTATTATTAAATGAAAAAAGCAGAATTTGGAAAACACACACACACACTGCCCGAAGCTGAATTTAAATAGATAAGCAGATGAAAAGTGTGAAGCTATGGTGACTCAAAATGAACAAACCATGAGCTTCAAGTCCATGATAAGCAAAAAGGACCAAAAAAAAATTTTTTTTTAATGGACAAGGCTCAAGAGAACCCAGTCCTAGGCCCAGCTCCACAAAAAACTTGCTATATGAAGTTATGAGAGTCAGTCATCTCTCTGGGCCTCACGTTTTCTCATTCAGGTAAAAAATATTTACAGAACACCTAGTACTAACTGGGCTTGAGGCTTGGCTTTCTACAGCCAAAGAACAAGACATTGTCCTTGGTCTCAAGGAGTTTGTGTCACTCTGGAAGAGAAAGTCTCTGAGGTCTCACTTAGCTTTAACAGTCTGTGATTCCATTAATCTAAATAAAATTTAATGCTTCATATCTTTTACATATGTGTGTGAGGTTGCCTGAGTTCATAAATTTTTTAGATTGTAGGGAGAAGTTTTGTGAAATCAGACCACTGAAAATTTTTCTCTAAAACAGCAAAAGAAATAGTCTCAATTATCTTAATTTAATTTCCATGTTAAACTTTCCTTTTCTCTACATTATAAGTATTGCTGTTACTTTCAATTATATTTTATTTTAATCCAGTTCTCCTCCAAGCCCCCCAAAATTAGTGAGGACCTATTAGCATTCTTTTCTCTTGGAAGTAATTCATATTTTATATCAGTGCTGCTAATATCATAAAATTACATTCTCAATTATCTTCAATTTACACGTATAGAGACAATTTTAAAAGAATGTATTTTAAATTTAAATTTAAAGAATATATTTAGATTCTTAAAAATAAGAGAAATAATCTTAAGGGGGGAAAAAGTGGGGGGATTATAAGGACTAAAAAAGCTTAGTTAAGGTATGAAGCAAATTATAATTATAGTGGACAGGGTTAGGAAGAAAAGAAAGGGAAATGTGATAGGGAAACAGCAGAGAGGAAAGCAAGACATCTCCTCTGTCCATCTGGAAGTTTCCCTTTGTGTTACTCCTGCCCTTCATATCCCAACAGAGGTCTATCCCTGTCACAGTGCCCTTTGGCCCTATTAAACTGTGCTAAAGATAAATGACTTCAATGGGCATCTGATTCTCCCTGCAGGACCTCAAGGCAACTTGCTTTCTTTGATTTAACGAAGGTTATCAGACCATGTTTGACCTTTGTGTGGAAGCCTGGGTCTAACAATGAGAGAGCAAGTACAGGTTTCAACAGTTGTTTGTTTCCAGGAATGATAATGAGATTATGCTTTGGCACTCTCCATATTTATTTAATGAAAGATTTCACCATCATGTATAAAAGACTGGTAGTGTAGTTTGCTGTGATTTAGTTAAAAAGTATGAACCTTTTAATTAAAACCTTGTCTGAGAGACTTGGGTTTTAATTCCTGCTCCTAACTTACTAGCTGTGTGATCTTGGGAAAGCTCATAAATCTCTTGGAGCTGTTTCCTCACTTTTAAAAATGGAGGTTTCTAAACAGAGGTGTGAGAATTAAATGATATATTATGGGTATAAAATGTCTCTCTTTTTTCTTTTTCTTTTTTTCTTTTACTTTTAAGCTCTGTTGGACTTGAAAAAAAGTACCACATTTAAAATCTAGTACCTGGTAGGTCCTCAATAAGTGGTAGCTTTTATTATCTCATTCCAAAGACAAAAATAATATATTGTGGTGGGTCGTGGTGGCTCACACCTGTAATCCCAACACTTTGGGAGGCTGAGGCAGGCAAATTGCTTGAGCCCAGGAGTTCAAGACCAGCCTGGGCAACATGGTGAAACCCTGTCTCTACAAAAATTACAAAAATTATCTGCGCATGGTGATGCACACCTAGCTACTTGAGAAACTAGGTGAGAAGATCACTTCAGTCTAGGAGGTCAAGGCTGCAGTGAGTTATATTCATGTCACTGCACTCCAGCCTGGGTGCCAAAGCGAGATGGTCTCAAAGAAAAAAAAATTGTTATGTGCTCTACAACCCTTGTGCTACCAGAAACCAAGGGAATTTAAGTAATAATCTTGCAAAAATCTCCTGTTCTTTATTCTCCCCTTTCTTCCATTCCCCGCACTCCCCCCTCCAAGCCCTCTCCATGCTGAAGATGGCTGTAGTTTCCGCAGTTCCTGCTGTGGAATGAAAAATCCTATAGGCGGAGCCTAGCTTCCTGCAACTGCCAACTCTGCCCTGCCTCCTTCCCCTCCCAGCTCCCCAGCTACCCTGTGAGAAGCACTATTCTCAGTATGACTCAACCTCAGTTTCCAGGAGGGCCTTTAGAGCTCATTGTACTCTTTTCTTGCAACCCTAAATATTCCGCAGTTTGTTCACCTAAAAACTTTTCACTTGACAGGTTTCTATGCCTTAGAACCTGCTTTCTCTGATCCTAATCCCACTCAGGGGAGGACACATATATTGCTCTTCAGTCACTCTTAATGTGTCTGCTGTACAGTACCACCTGGCAGACTACCCAAAAAGCAACAACTCAAAATCTGTCCCCCCAGATATTCCATGAGATTTAACGGTGATAAGCACTGCAGTCCAGGGTTCAAGGAAAGCTAGGATGGGTATTCCTTGTGGTAATTTCTGAGCTACTTTTAGTCATTCAACATATTTCACTGTCTTCTACGCATATTTGGTCTTTCTATTGAATGTAAGAACTGGACAGAGAGGCGGGGAGCATCTTATCACTCACTTTGCAAAAGAGGAAACAGCTCCAAGGTCTCATTTTATGTATCTATTGACTATTTTATACTCAATTTGGAAACAAAATGATAAATAATAAAGCAATCTATCACTTTGTAAAATCTAGACCACTAAGCTTTGAAGTTCTTCTAAGTCTCTAATTAGATAGTAGTCATCGCCTAAGAAATAAACTGTTAGGTACTGAGATAGACATAACTCATTTATTAAGGAATATTAGCCTAAAAAAAAAAAGTTTACTAGGAAATAATTTAAAATGTATAAAATCTTCCTAATTACTCAAAGGAAATTTATAATAGTCAAGTTTACCTACTAACCAAAAATCCAGAAGATTCAGGATAAAAATAAATGGAAAAACTAGATAATTATCTAAATATACTTGTGAAGGTCAGAATAATGGTCCCCCAAAGAGGTCCAAATCAGTCTCTGGAGCCTATGAATACATTACCACACATGGCAAAAGAGATTTGCAGATGTGACTAAGTAAAGATCTTGAGATGGGGAGATTATCCTGGATTACCTGGTGGGCCCAATGTAATAACGAGGGTGCGGGGTGCAAGGAAGAAGGGTGCAGAGGAGTTGCAGAAAATGTGATGACAGAAGCAGAGGTAGTTTTACAATTGCTGGCTGAGGGACCAAGCCAAAGAATGTGGGCTCCCTCTAGAGGCTGGAAAAGGGAGGAAAACAGATTCTTCCCTAGAGCCTTTAGCACAGCTCTGTTGACAGATTTCAGCTTCTGACCTCCAGAATTGTAAAATAATAAATTTCTGTTGCTTTAAGCCATTAACTTTGTAATAACTGTTGCAACAACAAGAGGAAATGTATACACACTCTTTTGGCTCTTTCAGGGTAAATGTGTAGTTTTGGTGAGAACATACCGATCAAAATTGTCAACAAATTATGTGATGTCCCCCTTGTGTATAGTCAGTGGTAGCATAAGATAATTTCAAAAGAAATGGAAGAAAAAACATTTTTTAATAGAAAACAGAGTTACTATTAATATAGTTGACTGAAAAGGTTAAAACAACAAACTTTATGGAACATAAAGCTGCAAACAGTTCCACACAAAAACAAAACAAAAAAACAAAAAGGCTGCAAGAAATCTGGTGCTATTCCCAATGCTTTTCTACATTCGCTGGTGAAATGTCACAGTTGTCAGTGGACTATTACTCATGTTTAAAGCCCATCTCTCCTCTTGCAGAGTATCAGCCTTGAAACTCAGACTTACAATCTCTCAGGCAAAACAATGGTTTGCATTTGAGAAAGAATATCTAATAAGCAAACATTCATATTGTTGGTGCTGCTTCCCAATATCTATCAAAAACTTTATGCAAGATTATCTGAAGTACATATAAGTCACACTACATGTTTCTCTGAGTTAGGCCAGACTACCAGAACGCTGAATAACTGGACTATATTATTTGCCCCCTCTGCTGGGTCTCCTCCATTCCCTTTGAAATTCTTTCACTGAAGTTTGATGCCATCAGCTTATATTAAGAGACATTACATGGTTTAGCCCTGTGAGACTTTCTGTTGTCTTTACAGTTAGGATTCATTGAGGTTGTTATATATTGCATTAAATAGAATCCCCTCCATGAAAACCCTTGCATAAATCTATGTCTTAAGAAACAAATAAGCTGCTTCTAAGCAGATGGTCATTCTTCTTTTTAACTCACAGAAATATAATATACATGGCACTATACATCTGCCAAAAGCTATGGAACTATACAACAAAAAGAATGAGCCCTAATGTAAGTTAAGGACTTCGGTTAATGTACCACTGCTGGCTCATCAATTGTAACAAATGCACCACACTAACACATGATGTTGATAATAGAAGCAGCTCTTTGGGTATGAAGAGCACAGAGATAAATAGTAATTCTCTGTACTTTCTACTCAATTTCTCTGTGAAAAGTCTATTAATTTAAATATATATATACACACACACACGCATATACATACACACACACACACACACACACACAAACATAAAAGTACACTGTAGTATAGGGGATTCTGGGAAGACGGCAGCAGCAGGGGCAACAGTATAGATGTTCAATCCTTCCCAATCCTAACATGAAAATAAGCAACTTGCTATTATCTGAATGTTTGTGACCCTCCTGCCCCCAAAATTCACATATTAAAACCTAACTCCCAAGGTGATATTAAGAGGTAGGGCCTTTGGGAGAGGATTAGGTCCTGAGGGTTCATCCTCATGGATAGCATTAGTGCCCTTATAAAAGCAGCTCAAGAACCTGTTCACCGCTTCCACTATGTAAGGACACATGGAAGCCACTACCTATGAAGAACAAGCCCTCACTAGACACTAAGTCCGCCAGTGACTTGATCTTCAGCCTCTCAGCCTCCAGAACTGTAAGAAATGAATTTCTGTTGTTTATAAATTACCCTCTCTGAGATATTTTGTCATAGCAGCCTGAACAGGCTAAGTCACAACTAGATAGCAAAACCAAAACCCTACAGACATTTACAATGAAACAAATGAAAAATGAGCCTCAAAATACAAATGGGGACAAACCAGCAGTCACAAAACTTGTATGGTTTCTACATCAGTACGGGAGGAAGAAGAATGAAGAAATGGAGAGAGTGTCAAATAGACCTGAGAACTCTCAAATAGTAATACATATGGAAGACACAGGTGAAAAGGGAGAGATTTGATCTCTTCCATAAGAGGTAAGTACAAGAGGCTCACAATAAGGACTGAGAGGGCTGGAGCAATCTGGTTCCAATGAACTCAAAATTCATTTGCCAAAGCTCCCTTCCATGACAGGGACCCATACTAGGGAGAAACTACAGGCAATGCAGTTTTTTAAATTGCCCATGGAGAAATACATAGAGTATTGTAAAGACTCAGTTGTAGGGGATTAATGAACAGGCTGCTTAGTTAATGTGAGTAGATTATTTATCTAACTCATTCTTTGATCTATTTGATTTAAGTTGGTTTGGTTCATGGGGACCCTGGCAAAGGACCAAATGCCAAACTCTTAGCATTGTCCTCCTGAGAGTCATAACAGTAGTCTCCCTGGTATGCTGTATTCTCTCAAAACTTTTAAATATTTGCATGTAGCCATCTCTAGAGCGTTAAATGGTCTCTCTTCAATTAGAATGAAAAGGGCTGAAAGAAATGTGTGACCATGTGTAACCTATGAATGACATGCTGAGAATGAAATGGCAACTGAGAGTGGCGTTAAGGCTCTCAGTTTTGGTCATACTCTCACCTAAGTGAGAACCTGACCAAAAGCGGGGGAGTTTTAAAGCAAAATTATGAGAGGCCATTGTTTTGGACTGAGCTCATACACTAGGCCCCAACAGACCAGACCAAACCAAAATGGAATCACACATGCTAAATGTGACACAATCAAACTAAGACTTTAAGGAAACAGATCCTAGAACAGACCAAGTGTTATTCATCTCCTGAAACAGAAGATTCTGGCATGAGGAGGTATCCTCTACTCTAACCCTTACCAAAAAAATAACCTGAAGTTCTTGTTTTCCACCTTACAAAACCCACTGGTCTGTTATTTCCCGTTGGGGTTGAAGACCAAATAAGTACATTGATGATGATGATGGTGACATCAATGACTAAAGTTTTGGACAATTTCTCAAAATTGGGACAATGACCAAAATAGGGAAACTGTTACATCAAGTGTAGCCTAAAACTGCCTCCTTCCATATTTTAAGTTCTGCCTAAAAGTTTCTCTGTACACAGTAAACTATAATCTAAATGGAGGTGTAAACAGATTGTAACCTACTCTCCTGCCAATCACCAAGTTTTGGCCAAAGGGAGCCAACTGTTCAAACCATGTTCAAATTAGGCAACACTGAGCTGTAATCAATCCAGCTATTTCTGTACCTCACTTTCATTTTGTGTAATCATGTTCCTTTTTCTATCTATAAATCTTTCATCACATGGCTCTGCTAGAGTCTCTGAGCCTACTGTCAAGGAAAACTCAAACTCTGTAAAACATTTGAAGAGTTTTATTTGGAGCAAAATATGAGTGACCATGGCCTGTGACACAACCCTTAGGAGACACTGAGAACATGTGCCCCAGGCGGTCAGGGTGCAGCTTAATTTTATACATTTTAAGGAGATTTTAAACTACTGGAGAGGATTTTCAGATTAATTACCAAATTAATCTTACCAAAGATTCTCAAGGTCGTGTGAATTAAAAGGCATCTGAACTAGTGTGTAGCAGTCTGATAAGCACTTACTTTTTAAAAGTCAATTAATTAGAACTCTTTCACATAGTCTAGTAGTGAAATATCACTTGCACATCCATGACCCATATAACATACTGATAAAACAGGCATACAGAACAAAAAAGGCAGATTCAAAATTTGCCTGTTTAAAAAAAAAAAATTATATCCCTTACTTTAAATTTTCAACTAAAAAAAAATTACAGGAGCCAACAAAAGGCAAAGAAGAGACCAGATGCAGTGGCTCACACCTATAATCCTAGCACTTTGGGAGGCCAAGGCCAGCAGATCACCTGAGGTCAAGAGTTTGAGACCAGCCGGGCCAACATAGTGAAACTCTATCTCTATTAAAAATATGAAAATAAATAGTAGGGCACGGTGGCACATGCATGTAATCTCAGCTACTCAGGCTGAGACAAGAATTGTGTGAACCCAGGAGGCAGAGGGTTTTTTTGTATATATATATTTTTTGAGACAGAGTCTCACTCTGCTGCCAGGAGCCAGGCTGGAGTGCTGTGGCGCGATCTCAGCTCACTGCAACCTCCACCTCCCAGGTTCAAGCAATTCTCCTGCCTCAGCCTCCTGAGTAGCTGGGACTATAGGCACATGCCACCACACCCAGCTAATTTTTGTATTTTTAATAGAGACGGGGTTTCACCATGTGGCTAGGATGGTCTCGATCTCTTGACCTCACGATCCACCCGCCTCAGCCTCCCAAAGTGCTGTGATTACAGGCGTGAGCCACCGCGCCTGGCCAAGGCAGAAGTTTCAGTGAACCCAGATCATGCCACTGCCAAGGTGAAGAAGACAGTTACCATCCTAGGCCTTTTCAAAAGGGAGAAAGAGCTAAACTTCTGATATAGTAATCTGAAGAATTTCAAAGAGATAGATTATATAATTTAAAAATTAAAAACTTTACATTAAAAATAAGTATTTTTAATAAAATCTTGTTATAATTCTTGTTTTGTATTCATGTATTTTTAATATCAAAGTCCCAGCTCTAGAAAGTCTATTATATTTAATTATCGCCAACTGAATTATATAACATTTTTTAAAAATAAATTCATTTTTTTACTATCCTTATTTACAACTTACATAGGCCATTCATGATGTGCTTGAACTTTATGGTTTATCCTAAAGATCTCTCTCTCTTGAGCAACCAGTCATCTTATTTTAGGACAAAAAGATTCACCATACAAGATACTTTCTCATATAAAATTTTTTCTTTTAATCTTTCTTACCCAAAATGCCTCCTTACATCTATAACTTTCTTTACATTTCTCTTACTTCCTGATTCCTTTTACTTTGTTTTCCATATAACCTCTAAATAACCTTTGAATTAGACAAAAAATATTTACCTTTAATAAGAACACTTTTTTAAATGTTTTCCTATAATGTTTAAATTGGAAATTATACAGACATTTAATTAATATTTATTTAATATAATCTTAGATTCTAAATTATGACAAATTTGTTTACAACTATTTATTGCATTTATCTGATTAAATTATTTAATAGTTTACCTATATTATATATAAAAACTGTGACAGTCATTATTCAAAGTTATTTCCCTGTTAATTATTTTTATGACCTATTAATTTCAGGGATTTACCTAACTAAGAAACTTAAGGTTAAAATATGAGTATTTAACCAATAACTCAGGATTTAGCTGTTTTCATTAAACTAACATTAAATGTCTTATTTATCAAAAATTACACAAGCAAAGATCAATCTTTTTTGGGCTAGCTTTATAGTTTTATAATCCTTATGGCAAATTTTGACACCTTATAGTATTCTGCAGAGATAAATATAAACCTCTTGATCAATAAATGCAAACAAAAATACTAACAATTCTTAAGATATTTCTAATAATTATTTCACCAATAATTTTAAAGCCAGCTTAAGACTTTACTTACATCATGTGAACTTGAAAGACTTAATATCTCTATTGACTTAATGTCTCTGTCTTTTAATAAAATATTTGACTTGAGCACTTTTTTCTTAAGCCAATTAATTAAAGCTCATTTACATATTTGTAGTAGTGAAACATTATATACATAAGACATGAATACATAGATGTATTAGGCACACAGATAGAAGTAAAGGTTATAGATTCATAAGACCTCTTCTTTTCCTCTTATTTTAGACTTCTAACATCTTAATAACCTGTTTCATTACCATAGGCAGTTGTCAGCTAGATAACCTTAAATTTTCATATTAAAGGAAACAATTCTTAGGTGAAAAAATCAGATAGCAAAAATTACATCTTAGAGTACTGAGCGAAAAAATCTGTTGTGCTAGAGGGAAATTAAAACAGACACCAGGCCAGGCATGGTGGCTCATGCCAGTAATCCAGCACTTTGGGAGGCCAAGGCAGGTGGATCACTTGAGGTCAGGAGTTCAAACCAGCCTGGCCAACATGGCAAAACCTCATCTCTACTAAAAAATAATTAACCAGGTGTGTTGGTGCACACCTGTGGTCCCAGCTACTTGGGAGGCTGAAGCACAAAAATTGCTTGAACCCAGGAGATGAAAGTTGCAGTGAGCTGAGATTGTGCCACTGCACTCCAGCCTGGGCAGCAGAATGAGAACGTGTCTCAAAAAAAAGAAAAAAAAATGTCAAGTTTAAAATTATAGAAATCTATCATAGGGTTGCATAATGAGACCAATTTTCTTTAGACAGGTAGTTCTAATTTTAGTCTCCATCTTTTAACAGGATCTCTGTGCTCTGGGCAGAGCCCACACTGAATCCTGGGTCTCCAAAAAAAGAATTTTCATGAAGCTAGACCCGGTGATGCTTTTACAGTACACATTTTTTTTTTTTTTTGGACAAAGGCATTTCTCTAAGTGTCTAAACCATACCCTTTCTTATCTTAAACATCCAAGAGTAGCTTCTGTTATAATAACTACTTTTACTCCGAAAGAAAATAATCAGGTAGCATAGTACAAAAGCAAGAAATTTAAGATCTGAGAGGAACTTGTCTATTTATACTCATGAGGGTTCATAAGGAAAAACAGAGTTTTCTCCCCTAAAAGGAGTCTAATGCCTTCTCTACTTTCATCCTTTTCAAAAGGTTTATAATTAGCCTAGAACTCTGACAGGTACTCTTGAATACCAGTCTCTGGTAACTTTAGAAATTGCACCACTGTAATAAAGGGGGAAAAGACTTTGAAGACTCTCGTGGAGAGGTAATAATGTTAAATATTGCTAATCCTTTTGTTTTTCAGTCAATAAAACTTTTTTCTGTTTAACTATTTACAACTTTTACCAATTGAGTATACTCCGGTGAACAAAATTTGGAGCATATTGCTTTCTCTCTACCTAATTTCTCCTGAATTTAGAAACATTTTGTTGAGTATGCTCAACTTATGGCAGCATATTTATTTGCATAAGTGCAGTAAGATTCCGTTTTCTTTTGTAACAGAATACAATTAGAGATTCTGGTTATTTTACCAAGTCTTTGACTAGAATGGCATGCTTTCAAATATAAACAGGTTACTTTAAAGAATCAAATTTTACTTATAGAGCCAATAAAATCCCCTTGGGAAAGCTGGCCTGATACTTTGTCTACAGAGTGCCTGACCTGTGTTAAATAAAGAATGTCACTTTCTGCAGACCCAGGAGCCTTACATTATCTTGGGACCTCAAGAGGAAGAACATTCATCCAACTCATGCAAAATATTTTCAGGCATAGATAAATCCAAGGCTGGACTCGAGGTTTCAAAAAGTATAATCTGAGATTCCTTATAGAACAAAATTTCAGCAAAGCCAATTTTAAAAAGAGCCTATATGGCAAATAATTATTCTTGCTGTACCATAATATTCTTGCAAAAAAGTGACTCCCTAACTGGAATCAATAAAGACTATAAATGGTCTTATAGACCTGTTGTATAGTAACTGCCAGTCTGTTCTGCTTTGCTGATTTTACAAGGTGCTTTGTGATCTAGCAGTCCAGGGAGTTCCTGTCTCTTGCTGTCTATTTCCTCTAAGAAAGAGGGCCCACAGTTTTCTACAGTGTCATAGTGCCTGATCAATAAAATTCCATATTTGAGGTCAAAAACCCCCTTAAGTGCTTATTAGTCTCCTACTTTGGTTTGTCTTCAGCACCCAACTAGTGCACATTTCTCAAGAATCCACTGAGACTAGAAACCCCCCAAACACTGGAAGGTAACTTAAGAATGTATATCCCAAGACCTGCAAAGACCAAACACATGGCCCACAAGTACTTTTACTTTCAAGCCCTGGATCTTGCCTGTTACAAAATCTTGATGCATCTTTTTAAACCACTCCCTGCCAAGTCTCTTTTCAAGGTTCAGAATAAATTAAGAGATCAGCTTTCAGTTTTCAAATCCTAAGCGCCACCCCTCCTACCCTAACATTGTTTTCAGATCCTTGCTTCCTAGCTTGATTTCTTCTCTGCCTCAGTTTCAGTATCTGTAAAATGGAAATAACAGTACCCATCTCACACAGGGTTAGTAGTATCAAATGTAAAATGTTAAGAATAGACCAAGCCCATCATACTCCTCAATGTCCCACATTCTGGATACGGGTTGTAGGGGATGGAGGTGCAGAACTTTTTAAAGTTTTTTAATATAAGCTGCTGTGAATACTTCAGGCATTAAAAAAGCAGATTGGGTGATAATCAGCCAGCATTCCTACTATTCTTATCTGCTTATCAAGACAAAACCTGCCAACGTCTCAGCCTACCTGCATTCCAAGTGTTTTGGAATTTGGCGGTAAAACCTGACCTGAGCCTTCTTATAATCTTTACTCAGCAGAAATGTGCATATAGTTTACTACAGCATATTGTGTTTATTTAGAGGAGCTGCCCTGAATCTGTGGGGGATGAGTCTTTTCTAAATTGTTAAAAGCAGTTCGTGCCACTATTCTGAATAAATATTTCCAAAATGCAAAAAAGTTGTTCTTGCTCTACTTTATACAAATAATTGGGCCAAGCACAGTAAGTCTTAAAACTAAGACTTGGCCGGGCACGGTGGCTCACACCTGTAATCCTAGCACTTTTGGAGGCCAAGGCAGGCAGATTACCTGAGGTCAGGAGTTCGAGATCAGCCTGACCAACATGGAGAAACCCTGTCTCTGCTAAAAATACAAAATTAGTTGGGCATGGTGGCGCATGGCTGTAATCCCAGCCACTCGGGAGGCTGAGGCAGTAGAATCGCTTGAACTTGGGAGGCAGAGGTTGCAGTGAGCTGAGATTGCACCACTGCACTCCAGCCTCGACAACAAGAGCAAAACTCCATCTCAAAAAAGACCCAAAAAGCTAAGACTTATTTTGCAAGTAAATTTGTCCTATAATTTGTCTTTAATAAAAAGGGGGGCTAGAGTGAAAAATTACGTTTCAAAAGAGCTGTAGCATACTTGTTAGATTCTAGTCTTGCCTGCTATTTTTGAGTTTTTATTATTTTCAGCAATTTGGACTAAATTCTGAATTCTTTGTGGACTATGAGCCCCCAAACTAATGCTTTCAAACTTTTCTTGCACTTTTCTGACTTCTACTTAATGAAATTTCTACTACCTTTTTCCAGAGGCCCTGCAAGCTAAAGGTTATTCCTTGTCCTACAGGTGACAAAAATGTGTCAGATTACCATGCCTTCCTCGTCTACAACTAAAGGTATTTTGAGTCTAACATCTGGATAAGTTATGCCCAACATTAACCTTTTTCTTCTATTCCATAGAAATGCCTGTTATTGCAGCCTGGCGCGGTGACTCACAACTGTAATCTCAGCACTCTGGGAGGCTGAGGCAGGTGGATCACAAGGTCAAGAGATTGAGACCATCCTGGCCAACATGGTGAAACCCTGTTTCTACTAAAGACAGAAAAATTAGCTGGACATGGTGGCACAGCCTGTAGTCCCAGCTACTTGAGAGGCTGAGTCATGAGACTCTCTTGAACCGGCAGGCAGAGGTGGCAGTGAGCTGAGATCGTGCCACTGCACTCCAATCTGGTGACAGAGCGAGACTCCATCTCAAAAAAAAAAATGCCTCTTATTAAAAATCTGTTTGCCTCATCACATATAGAGGCCTAGCCCATCTGCAATGCCACTCTCCTGATATGGGAAATAGCCATTTAACTGAACTGATCTAGTCTCAGGACTAGAAAACTGACTAAAAATATATGGAATGGTATATTTAAATATGCTCTTTCCCATCTATCCCAATCAGTTTAACAACCTCTGGCCTAAATCTCTCTCTGCTAGTGACTCCATGCCTGATTGGTTTAGAGCTATTCACCTGGATCCCTCAGAGATTAAGATCAATTATACAAAGGCTTCTGAAGCCAGGAGTTTCACTCTTTATCCTAGGACTCATTATTTACCTTATAATTCACTGTTCACTTAAATGCTGTGCTAAAATGAGAATACTAATGCTTTATCATGCAAGCCTTGAAACCCTATCCAGGCACTTCCGAGTATGGCAAAGAGCTGCAAAGCAGTTCCACTCCTCTTACCTCAGGGTCAACACCTACTCCCATTATGCCTCACGTTGGCAGGAAAAAGCTCAAGTGGTCATTGATCGACCTTTCCCATCTTCATAGCCCACATCTTAAGAAGAAGGTGTTTCATAACCTTATTTACTCCTGAAATTTACTCCTGCCTTTAGAAACCCAAAGGGAGGGACTGAAACTGCCTTTGCAAAAATTATAACTCAGAATATTATGATGGTGAAAGAGATCTGACCTAACCAACTCCATCTTGCGTCTAACCTCCAAGCTGTCCTTGTTCATTCCTGGGCACAGGCCGAACTAACTTTGGGAGGAACTTATTATAGTTTAACTTTGAAACAAAGATTATAATAGCCCTTTCCCAAAACAAACCCCCTTCCTGCCTGGAGACTAGACTGCCTTTGTAGGACTAACAAATTAGCCGCAAGATTAGAAATTATGGTTTTGGAGTCATGCAGCTAGGGGGCGCAAGATTCCAAACATCCCCAAACTGCTCCTCAGGATAACATCAAGTTTGAGGGAAAGGCTACACATATTTATGAGGGGAGCCCCACATATGTTTAATGGGTAAGCACAGCTACATAAATCCTATGTTCACTTTGGTACAGAGTTTTAGAATAAAAATGTGGTAAAAGTTGGCCTTTATGTCAAAAGGTAAACTGTAGGACACAAATATGGTTTGTGTGCAGCATCCCTCTATAAGCTGGCTAAAACTGGCTTGAATTCTGTAGTTGCTTACTAGGAACTGTTTGTAAGACTGGTCCTGTGTCCAATCAGAGTTGCAGTGTAAACCAAAGCTGATCGCTCCTTTCTTTTTTTTTTTTGAGACAAAATTTCGCTCTTGTTGCCCAGGCTGGAGTGCAATGGCACAGTATCGGCTCACTACAACCTCCGCCTCCTGGGTTCAAGAGATTTTCTTGCCTCAACCTCCCGAATAGCTGGAATTACAGGTGACCACTATCACACTCAGCTAATTTTTTGTATTTTTAGTACAGACAGGGTTTCACCATGCTGGCCAGGCTGGTCTCGAACTCCTGACCTGAGGTGATCCACCTGCCTCAGCCTCCCAGAGTGCTGGGATTACAGGTGTGAGCCACTGCACTCAGCCAGATGGGAGTTTACTCAGGAATTTCAAAATGTGCCATGCCAGCCAGGCCCTGAACCCTGACCCATAGGTAACTTTGTTTCCTTAAACTTTGGGTCCATCTTAATTGATAAAAGGGCATCTATTTTATTCTTTCAGGTCACATATGGAATTACTAAAGAGGGAAGAGGTCATGGGAACCCCAGAATTTGTAGTTGGCCAGGCAGAAGTGCAGGTAGTATGGGAATCCCATTTGTGGTGTCTGAAGTGAGGGCAGTCTTGAGGGATTCAGTGGCAGGTTAGCATGAGGTCTGTGCTAACCCAGTGTAGTTAGTGTCAGATTTTAATTCAATTGTAGAACACCTAGTTGGTGTCAGAGAACTGAAGAACTGTTTATTTGGAAAAATAAGCCCCTCAGCCAAGAAACCTGGATGACAACCTAGTCCTCCTTTTCTCCCATGCCCTCGGCCTCATCCATTACCAAATCCCCTCACTCTATCAACCCCCACAAAGCACTCAAGTGTATCCTTGATTCCAGTGCAATTTCCCCATAACCTCTATCATGATCATTCTAAAATGTAAGTCAGATAATGCCAGTCCTCTACTAACAGTCTTCCAGTAGCTCTTCATTGCCTCCAGAGTAATCTCTAAGCACATATAGGAGAACAGAGTCCTTTGGGATCTTGAAGACCTAGCCTTTCCAGCCTCGTCTTTCACCACATCCTCCTCTTACTGGATGCCCAAACTCCACAGAAACTCTCAGTAGCTTCCTGAACTTGCCAGGTGATTCCATGCTGTACTTTGACATGGAACCTGCAATGCCCTTTCTGGCCCCATTTGCTGGGCCAACTCCAATTTGTCCTTCAAGACGTAGCTTGTACCTGCTCAGGGATTCAATAACTTGCATAGGGACCGTTTCATCATTCATCTACTGTAGGCTTTCTTTTTGAGACTCTTAAGATATTTGGATGGGTGTAAACTCTAAACGGTTTCATACAACACTAAAGAAGTATGGCCTACAGTGACCCCACACTGCAGAAGTGGATTTGTTCTTTTAGTCACATGTTGGTGACTCAAGATCTGTATTAAGCATTTGTAAGTATTTATAAATGGTGCTTTTTTATTATTCGCAGTATACCAAGGCAAAAATAAGCTTTCTTAAGTTAGAATTCTGTAAAGATTTCTGCTTATTCAGCTCATCCCATCTCACTCATTACCAGAATCTTCATGTAACAGCTTGGTTGGCCTGTCAATCCAGGTGTCTTTACGTAACAAATCCTACGGATGCTCTTAACTCTGAATTCAACAAGGCAATGTTGAAAAAAACCAACCTAGCGCTCTGTATTTTTTTAATCTTTTTTTTCACCCTGTCTTACGGTGCTGCAGCACTCTGTAATGAGAATGATATAGAAGAACTTTCTTAGGAATGCATCATAACATCCATGAAACCCTACATTTGATGATGGCATGGGAATATATAATTTTCTCCATGTGTTTCAGCTGTAAATGGATAATAATGGTAATCTCACATGATTATCCTGATGATTAAATGAAGAGAACTTTGAACGAGAGATAAAAAGTTAGGATTCATCAGCATATAAAAGGTATTTAAACCATGGGAACTGACGAGATAACTAGAGAGAAAAAGTTGAAAGAGTAAAGATCCCAGCCCTCCTTCCAAATGTTCCCCACTCATTAGTTCATTCAACAATTATTTTTGAGTGTCTAAGATCTGCCCATCAATGAGGATGCATGGGTATACAAAAGAGACATGGAAAAAGCTTATAGTTTCCTCAGAGAGACAGGTAGCACACAATATTTAACTACAAACCATAAAAATTGCTCTAAAGGAAAAGTTTCAGCACTCTGAGAGAATTTAATGAAGACCTTATTCAGATTAAATAAAATCACGTATATAAAGCACTTAGCATAGTATCTGAAATTTAGAAAGCACTTTGTTCAGAGAAGGCATCTCTAAGAAAGTGGCAATTATGCTGGCACCAAAAACTTAGGAGTTACTTATGTAAAGAGGAGGGGGAGCCGGGCATGGTGGCTCATGCCTGTAATCCCAGCACTTTGGGAGGCTGAGGCGGGTGGATTACAAGGTCAGGAGTTCAAGCCCAGCCTGGCCAACATGGTGAAACCCCATCTCTACTAAAAATACAAAAAAATTAGCCAGGTGTTGTGGCATACGCCTGTAATATGAGCTACTCAGGAGGCTGAAGCAGGAGAATCGCTTGAACCTGGGAGGTGGAGGTTACAGTGACCTGAGACCGCACTAATGCACTCCAGCCTGGGCAATAGAGTGATACTCCATCTCAAAAAAAAAAAAAAAAAAAAGAAAGAAAGAAAAAAAGAGTGGGGGAAAGAGCTTTGCAAGCAGAGCAACAACACCCAAGAAGGCCCTGGGGCAGGAAAAACCCTGGGGCACTCCAGGAGCTGAAAGGAGACCTGTACGGCTAGAGCGTTAACACAGGTAGTAAATGACAGTATCATCTACCTGGCACCCCCCAAGTAGAAATCTCCCTCTCCCTCATGTGATTAAAATGACTTCAAGAACCATACAACATTACATGGACATATTGTACGATGGTTAAAACATACACACACACACACACACACACACACACACGTAGTAACTCCATACATTATATTAAAATACTAATGATGCAGATGAATTGCATCTACCTGAAAATGAGCCTGCGGTTCCTTTTTTCAACCTCCTCCTTCACAGTCATCCTTCTCCCACTACTGAAAGGAT
This sequence comes from Cacajao melanocephalus, assembly GCA_963573385.1. Lineage (NCBI taxonomy): Eukaryota > Metazoa > Chordata > Mammalia > Primates > Pitheciidae > Cacajao > Cacajao melanocephalus. Next base: position 185,483 of record CAUYLG010071291.1, on the reverse strand, counting down.
GATGGACTGTTTACCCATCCGGAGACTCATTTTGGTGCCTTGCCCCATGGATAACAATTCAAGAAAACATCCTTTCCAAGAGTGAGATCTATGAAAACAAATCCAAGAAAAATTCAGCAAGAAATATTAAAGCATCCAGCATTGTATTGTCATTCAATTTTCATATAAATGCAAGATTCAAAATTTAATTTAAAATTTAGATGTGAAACGGTTATCAGATGGAAACACATAAAGTGCAATAATAAGAATACAAATACTTCATTTTTTAAAACGGGCAAAATATTTGAATAGACATTTCAATGAAGAAGATACACAGATTAAAAATAAGCCAATAAGATTAAAAAAACACAATAAAATACTTACACACATCTAGTTACAATGGCTAAAATACAAAAGATTGACCATACCAAAGGTTGGCAAGGATACAGAGGAAGTGAAATCCTTATACACTACTGGTAAAATGATACAACTACTTTGGAAAACAGTTTGGCAGTTTCTGAAAAAGTTAAACATATATCTACCACATGATCCAACCATTCCACTCTTACCTATCCAAGAGAAAAGAAAGCATACATCCATACAAAGACTTGTACTCATGGCAGCTATATCTGTAATCCACAAAAACTGGAAATAACCCAAAAGGTCATCCATGGGCGAACGGAAAAATTGTGGTACATCCATACAATGGAATACTACTCAGCAACTTTAAAAAATAAATTCTTGACATAAGCAAAACCTGAATCTCAAAATAGTTACAGTGAATTTAAAAAAATTGAGATCACAAAAAGTACATACTATATAATTCCATTTATATAATACTCTAGAAAATGCAAATTAATCTACAGTGACAGAAAGCACTGTAGAATAGAAGGGAGGTTTACAAAAGGACATGAGCAAACCTGTGGGTAATACACATGCTCATTACCTTGATTACAGTGATGGTTGCGTGGGTGTAAACTTGTATCAAAACATCCAACTGTACACTTTAAATACGTGCATTTTATATCAACTGTATCTCTTTTTTTTTTGAGACAGAGTCTCATTTCTGTAGCCCGGGGTTGGGAGTGCAGTGGCACAATCTTGGCTCGCTGCAACCTCTTGGGTTCAAGCAATTCTCCTGGCTCAGCCTCCTGAGTAGCTGGGATTATAGGAGTGTGCCATCATGCCTTGCTAATTTTTGTATTTTTAGTAGAGACGGGGTTTCACCATGCTGGTTGGGCTGGTCTTGAACTCCTGACCTTGTGATCGGCCTGCCTCAGCCTCCCAAAGTGCTGAGATTACAGGTGTGAGCCACCATGCCCAGCTTTTTTTTTTTTAGACAGAGTTTTGCTCTTGTTGCCCAGGCTGGAACACAATGGCACAATCTTAGCTCAGTGCAACCTCCGCCTCCTAGGAGGGTTCTAGCGATCCTCCTGCCTCAGCCTCTCAAGTAGCTGGGATTACAGGCATGCACCACCATGCCCAGCTAATTTTTGTATTTTTAGTAGAGATGGGGTTTCACCATATTGGCCAGGCTGGTCTCGAACTCCTGACCTCATGTGATCCACCTGCCTCGGCCTCCCAAAGTGCTGGGATACAGGCGTGAGCCACTGTGTCCAGCCTATGTCAACTATATAGCTGTCTACAAAATTAAAGAATGGTGAGAAGACTTTTAGGTTTCATATCATTGGCTTATTCGAAGCATAGTTCTATTAAGATTGAACATTTGTTCCTTGCCTAAACCATAGAAGCTTCAAACTCTTCCACTTCCATAGCCTATCAATCCTATTTCTAAACTGTAACCTGCCCTTCCTCTTCCAAATCTGGCCAGACAAATTTTATATATGCTGTCAACACAAATACCCCAGAGTAAGCCATGCAAGAGTATGGATGACTTAGCTAAATGCACTGCTGCTACCTGAAAAATTTAAAGTTTTATGAAGGTTAAACTGAGTGTAACTGACCTATAATTGCCCTAAGTCTAAAGTATTTTAAGAAGCTGATAGGTGCTAAGTGTGGTGGCTCATGCCTGTCCCAGCACTTTGGGAGGCGGGCAGATCACCTGAGGTCAGGAGTTCGAGACCAGCCTGGCCAACATGGTGAAACCCCGTCTCTACCAAAAATATAAAAAATTAGCCTGGTGTGGTGGCACACACCTGTAATCCCACCTACTCGGGAAGCTGAGGCAGGGAGAATCACTTGAACCCTAGAGATGGTGGTTGCAGTGAGCCGAGATCTTGCCACTGCACTTCCAGCCTGGGCAACAGACAAGACTCCATCTCAAAAAAAAAAAAAAAAGAAGCTGATAGGTGAGCTACCAGTACATTAATCTCACAGACAATCTTAGCAGGTTGAAGTCAATGGGTTTTGATTGACTGACTACATTGTAAATTGTAAATACATGCAATTTTAAGTTACCTGAATAAACTTTTCTATTCATTAACAGTAGTCATCTCAATTTTAGAGGTTTCTGTAATACCTGTGTGCCTCCATCTGCATACACAACATGGTAAGACTAAGTAGACACCAAAGATACTCTGGGTCCTTGCTACTAAACAAGTATTTAAGCACTACGTGCACGTTGTTACAATTAATAAGGCAATCTGACCCCATCCCTGCTGCCAGGAAACTGCAGTACTATTAATATATTTAAAAAGGAAGACAACTGAGATAAAGAGAATGTGGGGGGGGAGGGTGGGGTTAGGAGATATCAGAAAACAATCTCTTAGAATTACAGAATCTCAACAGCCATCCTTTATGCTTGATATTCAGTTCAGTGGCTCTAGGATTCCAAGGAACCTCCTAACTACATTGCCTTCTCTCTACAGCTCCCTTTGTCTCAGAATGTTATACCTTCCCCCATTTAACAGTGTAGGCTTAAAATATATCTATGTGCTCTTACTGACAAGCTCTTACTTACTTACTTACTTACTTACTCTTCCCATGTGTTCATGGGAAAGGAGTCAAGGCAAAAGATTTAACGCATTCAGATCCTTGGAGTTTCCTTTTTAATTTATTCCTTTTTTGAAATGGAGTATCAGTATGTTGCCCAGGCTGCCGTGCAAAGTGATATCTTTGCGAGTCTGTCTCAAAAAAAAAAAAAAGAAAAAAAAAATTCATGAGAGTCTTCACCTCAGGATGGACTAAGGCTGTGGCATACTGCCAAGCATTTAAAAATAAAGGGGGAGGATGGCCCGGATTTGCAGTATCTGAGTAATGGCAATACTCCCAACCAGTCTGATTTCAAGGACCCTGTGAGATTACTGAATTCGAAGTTCAGAAGGTATGCGCCTAGTATTCCACAATACAAATACGAGAAGTAAATAACCTCAACAACATTGATAACAGTAAAATAATTACAGTACCCATTACCCTTTTAGTATCCATTACCTTCGTTTGTAATATAATTTAACTGTCAAGTGTTCCAAAGCGCAAGTGCGCTCCTGGGGAGGGTATGGGGCTGTTGGCAAGGAAAGCAGCTTTTCAATCGTATAAATGCCTTTTGTGTCCAGACGGCCCTCTATAAATCAGCACTATCAACCCTGTCCCAGAGACTTGTCCACGCCCTTCTAGAAAACACTTTATTCATACCACTCCTAGCGTGCGCTCCTACCCGCCCGAGGGACTTGTCTTCCGCGGAAGGGATAACTACTTGGGGACACGGAGCACTGTGTTCGCCTGGGCCACACGGGAAGGATGACCGCGAAGCCTCCAGTCGGCGCGCGGGCTGAGGAGGGGCGGAGGGGCGGAGGGGCGGAAGACGGTACCCAGCATCCGCTCAAGCCGCGCTCCCCTTGCCTTTGAGAGGCCCCGGAAGTGGCCCGGCCCTTGGCAGCGCCGGGAAGTCTTCCGGAAGGAAAAGGCCGGAACCAGAAGATTGGCTCACAGTCGTGCGCTGCCCGGGGCCCCGCCAGCCTCACACCCTAGCCAGCCCGCCCCCTGCGGTGCGCACCTCCTCCTTGCCAAGCTCGGCGCTGCTCCCAACCCAAGGGTTAACTCGGACGAGCGGTCTTGTGGTGGAGGGACCGTGCGCCGTCCGTGGCTAGGGCAAAGGTGGCCTAGTCTCCCGCGCTGCTCGGAGCCATGCTGAGGAGCTGCGCCGCGCGCCTGCGAACGCTCGGGGCCTTGCGCGGGCTGCCGGGAGGCCGGCGCGCGCCAGGCAGCGAACCGCGACCCGCGCTGGTAAGTGGACATTCTCTGGCGTGGGGCGGGAGCAGGACTCACAGTCAGAAACACGCCTGCGGTAACAGAGCCTTCAGTTATTTATCCATACCCCAACCAGCAGACCTCAGAATAAATCTCACTTCGGCACCACACGGCGGCATAAGCAGCCGGGGCCTGGGAATACTCAGTCCTGAAAATCAGACCGTATGAAACCGGACGGGAAAGTGACCCCGGTTTTGTTTTTGTTTGTTTGTTTGTTTGTTTGTTTGTTTTTTTAGTTTTTTGTGTGTTTTAAGAGACAGGGTCGGCCGGGCGCGGTGGCTCATCCATGTAATCCCAAAACTTTGGGAGGCCGAGGCGGGCGGATCCCCTGAGGTCAGGAGTTCGAGACCAGCCTGACCAACATGAGAAACCCCGTCTCTACTAAAAATACAAAATTAGCCGGGCGTGGTGGCGCCTGCCTGTAATCCCAACTACAAGGGAGGTTGAGGCAGGACAATCGCTTGAACCCAGGAGGTGGAGGTGCCTCCAGCCTGGGCTACAGAGCGAGACTCCGTCTCAAAAAAAAAAAAAAGAGAGAGAGACAGGGTTTAGCTCTGTTACCCAGGCTGGAGTGCAGTGGGGGTCACTGTAACCTTGAACTCCTGGGCTCAAGCGGTCCTCCTGCCTGAACCTCACAAAACACTGGGATTACAGGCGTGAGTCACCACGCTCTGCCCGGCTTTTTTTTCCTGATTTATTTTTAATTGACAGATAAAATTGTATGTTTATCGTGTACAACATGATGTTTTGAAATATGTATACTCGACTCAGTTTTGAAGCAGAGTGCAGGATGCTAGACTCTCTTCAATTCAGCCGGGAAAGGACCACTACTGCTACAGCTAATACTCATAAAGGTTCAGCAGGGTCACACACTCCGAACCTAGGCAGTCTGGCTCCTAACCATCACAGATCCCAGAAGAGCACCATCTCTTCCAATGGTTTAATCCTGATTGTCTCTGACTTGTCTTGTTTTTGAGAAACAAGACAGCCAACACTGGAAGTGAGTAGGAGGCTTCTGGATGTCAGATAATCATTAATACCCTCTCCTAAGCCAGTTTCCTCACCTTTAAAGGTTGTTAGAAGATTAAATGATGTAATGCAAGCAAACTGTTTAACTCAATGCCTAAAATAGTATTAAATGTTACCTGTTTACATATCTCTATGTTGTGCTTTATTGATGTATTCAGTTAATACCGATTAAGCCCCAACACTGTGTCAGGCATTACTGGCCACTGATGATGTACAGGTAAGAAAGAAACAATCCTTTCTCTTAAGAAGCTCACAATCTAGTGTAGGAGAACAGGGTGTCAAAAGACGAAATTATGACACTTTTACTTTAAAGATCTTAATTGGCTTTTATTTGCAATTGTAGAATCAAGCAACTCCTCATTCTATAAAGTAGAATGTTAGGATGAGCTGAGCCAAGGAGGTTGGCTTTATAGACAGAAAGGAAAACCCCGTCTCTACAAAAAATTAGTTGGACATAGTGGCACATGAATGTGATCCCAGCTACTTGGGAGACTGAGGTAGGAGGATCTCTTGAGCCCAGGAGGTTGAGGCTGCAGTGAACTGTGATCACACCACTGCACTCCAGCCTAGGCAACAGAGTTGAAACTTCTCAAAAAAAAAAAAAAAAAAAGGAGGTGCCACAAGGTTGGGTCATGTAATCTTTCACATGTTCCCTCCTTGCACAGAAGTTTTCTTGAAGCTGACCCATTTCCATGACTTGCTTATCCTAACCCAAGAGTCTGTTTTTTGGTGGCAAGCATTCTGATGCTCTCAAGTGCCTGACTCATGCCCACCAGTCACTTTCTGGTTTTGGCATTGAGATCCCCTTAACCAAATCAGCCAATGATTTTTCCCTACCTAAGCATACAAGAAAAAGAAATTAAGATAATAGACATAAAATCCCTGTGAATTTCTGAAAGCCAGGGTTCACACTCCCTGCAATAATTGCCATTTATTGCCAGTTTCTGTCTGACCCAGTCAGACACCTGAGACCTCCCTAGGGGACCAAGTTATGTTTCTGTCATGATTGTCACTCTTGCCAGTGATTCACCAAGCCACTGCAAACCCCAAAAGGTCATATGCTGTCACATAGCACAAACTAATCCTTGGTCCCCACCCCAAGTTGATGTTTCCTCTCATGAACATACTAATCCTGGAATTGGAAGCCAAAATGATCAAGGGGATCAGTGCAAAAAGAGCAAAGTCTATGCCGGGCAAGTGGCTCACGACTGTACTCCCAGCACTTTGGGAGGCCAAGGCAGGCAGATCACAAGGTCAGGAGTTCGAGACCAGCCTGGCCAACGTGTGAAACCCCATGTCTACTAAAGATACAAAAAATTAGCCAGGTGTGGTGGCACACACCTGTAATCCCAGCTACTCGGGAGGCTGAGGCAGGAGAATCGATTGAAAACAGGATGTGGAGGTTGCAGTGAGCCAAGATTGCACCATTGCACTCCAGCCTGGGCGACCGGGCAGAACTCTGTCTCAAAAAAAAAAACAAAGTCTGACCATGGTTGTACAATCCTCAGACTCTTTGAAGCACACAAGGGAGCCTCAAAAGACATGGGCAGTGTCTCTTGCACACCTCAAGGGATCTCAGGAGTTGTCAGCAATGTCCCTGCAGTCCCTTTGTCCATGTTGGCCAAAACTGTCATAAAATAAGATTACAATTTAGTTTGAAGATCTTAATTGGCTTTTATTTGCAATCCAGAATGAAACAACACTTTCTCCTGTAAAATAGAATGACCAGTCAGAGGCACTGAGCAGAGGAGGTTGGTTTTAGAGACAAGAAGGAGCTAAATTGGTTTCAAAGTTACTTTCCTTGTAAAGGTTAAAGCAGAGGAGACACCCTTATCATGCCATATAAAACTGGCTTGTTTGGGGATTTGGCTGTTGTCTCTCTCACTCTCCTTAAAAGATCAGATAAGCAACTTAATTCCCGCTTAAAGTTGTGGAACTTCAGCATGAGTAACTCCATTTTGCTTTGGTCTATTAGGCCTGGTGTAGAAGCTCAGACGAAACCAATGGCCTATAAATTTAACAGGAGTGAAATTGCAAAATTAGAATATGTATGTACTGTGTGCTGTAATGAACTACTAAGGAAACAAAGAGGAGGGAACAGCTCTATTGACAAGAACTGAAAGACATAGTAATTGAGATGAGTATAGTGTTTCTATTCAGCTACTGTAGCTTTCTTTTAAAGAATAATGAATGCAGATTACCATCTTCCACATTGGGAAAAAAATGCTAGTCTTACAAAGATGAATTCATTTTTTTAATTATATGTTGGTGCCTTGTAATCTGTGCTGAGAATAAGTATTAGTATTTACAGGCTTTATAAATCATGCTTTTTCATGTTCAGTAACTTAGTCTTAAAAGAAGACACATTAAAAGAGTCATAACTTTTCTTACCAAGTCCTACTGTTGTAGGACTTTCTTCTCAGTTCAGCTATAAACCGGGTTCTTGTTACATGACTAGGAAAGATTAGGTTCATGGACACATAGAAGGGTGAGAAAACTGGAATTTATTAGGTGACAAAGGAAAAAGAGAAAAACTTTCAGCAGAGTGAGAGGAAAGCCTGTTACCTGGCTTCTGCCCACCACACAGGAACTCAAGAGGCCAGGCTCCTTCCCTCTGCAAACAACACGAACTTCCATGGCTCCACCCCGTTTTCCTGGTGTGCAGGCCTATTGGAGATTCTCTGGGGACCCCTTTATACTTGGCTGTCTCATTCCCCCTCTAAAGAAGTACATTTAACTGCCTTTAAGATAAGGATAAGGGCGAAGACTGGTCTTAACTGCTTCCTGCCAACAGGGGATGCTGTTTTTGAGAAAAGGCCATCAGAGCTCTCTCAGAGGCCTATCTGAGTGTCCCCGGCAAAAGGGGCCAACTTCCAAAGCTCCAGTTGCATGACTGTTTGGAGTTTGATGGCTTGAAGGGAAGAAGAGACAAACTGGGTTATTAGAAGACATATCAAAACAAAACACAGCGGGGGTAAGGACAGCTCAGAAATCCCAAGGCCTTTTACCAGTTTGTGCAGGGAGAGGGAGTCCAAAAGCCCAACTAGTTTGAAAAAAAAAAAACAAAAAAACCTTTGCCAGCATGTCAGGCTTCTGGGTTCCCTTTCCCTGAGCCTAATCCTATGCCAACCAGTTTAAGGTTTGGGAAATTAACTCTTCCTGGTTTGGAAGATGCATCTGAGAGGAGTGTCCCATAGTACAGAGACACAATTACCTATCAGTGAAGAGAGGAGAGAGGAGAAGAAAGGAAAAAGAAGGTGTTTTTCAAAGGAATCCCAGGGGTTCAGGATGCATTCAAAAGGGGTACAGACTGAGATGGATGGCTACTCATCTAGAACGAGGGGAGCGAGTGTCTCTTCCTAGCAAATAACTGCAGTATGTGAGGGAGGGAAAGTGAGGCATTCCTCTTTCTTTCCTCCATCCTTGTATCCCCAAGTCCCAGCAACTGTGACAGGGTGCCACCCATGAAGCAGGAAGGGCTTGTAGAATAGGGATTATCTGCTTTCACCTATGCCTCTATCACTGCTACTGTCAAAAACCTTGGCGTTCCCTAAACTTAATTTATACCATGGATATTAGCACAACCTTTATCCATTAAACGGGAGGTTTGGTTTAATTGGCAGGAATTAGCCATGTTCGCCTCGGCTGTGCCTTTTAACTTCTGTTATCGTCTGCCTCTGGAGCCCTTAAATCCAGTTTTCTTTCTTAGGGCTTTGACCCGAAACTTGGAATTGAATTTAGGACAAAAATGTGTCCGGAGGTGGTGGGGGGGGTCACAGGGACTCCTTATCATAAGCTAAGTGCTAAGGCGAACCTGTGGAATTGAGTCCTCCAACAAAAGAGAGAAAAGAATTTCATTTTTTTGTTTGTTTGTTTTTTGAGACAGAGTCTCGCTCTGTCACCCAGGCTGGAGTGTAGTGGCGCAGTCTTGGCTCACTGCCACCTCTGCCTCCCAGGTTCAAGTGATTCTCCTGCCTCAGCCTCCTGAGTAGCTGGGATTACAGGTGCCCGCCACCACACCTGGCTAATTTTTTTGTATTTTTAGTAGATACAAGGTTTCACCATGTTGGCCAGGATGGTCTCAAACTCCTGACTTCATGATCTGCCTGCCTTGGCATCCCAAAATGCTGGGATTACAGGCATGAGCCACCACACCCGGCCCTTACTTTTTTTTTTTTTTTTTTTTTGAGATGAAGTCTCACTCTGTTGCCAATAGGTTTCGACATGTTGTCCAGGCTAGTCTTGAACTCCCGACCTAAGTTCTGGGATTACAGGCATGAGCCACCGCACCCAGCCAGCTTTATCTTATCTAATTTAAAACAATTTAAGTAGTCTCAATTACGTGTAATGCGGACAACTCCTGGCAATTTTTAACTTTAATGTAAAACCTGGTAAGTTGTTTTAATTATGTGCTCGGTGCAGCCAAGGTTTGACTCCGTCCAGCATAATTAAGGGCATGGTTAGTTTTATATGTCCCAGGCCTTACCAAGTTGTACAGTTCTCAAAACCTGAAAAGCAGTTTATAACCTTAAAATGCTTAGCAAACCTAGTAACTGACCTACATAATTTAGCCCACCTATTTATTTTGACAACATCTGCATTTTACCAGTAATCTTTAAGGCTGTTTTTATTTTTCAAAGATTAAAGTCACATGAACTAAAAGGTACCATAGCTTTTAACTTCCCTTTAAAAAAATATTTGGCTGGGCATGGTGGCTCACACCTGTAATCCCAGCACTTTGGGAAGCTGAGGCGGGCGGATCACAAGGTCAGGAGTTCGAGACCATCCTGGCTAACATGGTGAAACCCTGTCTCTACTAAAAATACAAAAATTTTAATTCTGTTTATGTGCTGTTGAATAGAATGTATATTCTGCGGTTGTTGGGTGAAATGCTCTGTGTATATCTGTTAAGTCCATTTATTCCAAGGTATAATTTAAGTCCATTATTTCTTCGTTGACTTTCTGTCTTGCTGACTTGTCTAGTGCTGTCAGTGGAGTATTGAAGTCCCCCACTGTTATTGTGTTGCTATGTCATTTCTTAGGCCAATTGGTAATTGTTTTATAAATTTGGGAGTTCCACTATTAAATGCATATATGTTTAAGATTGTAATATTTTCTTTTTGGACAAGGCCTTTTACCATTATATAATGTCCCTCTTTGTCTTTTTTAACCGCGTTGCATTAAAGTTTGTTTTATCTGATATAAGAATAGCTACCTATCCCTGCTTGCTTTTGGTGTCCATTTGCATGAAATGCCTTTTTCCACCCCTTTACTTTATTTGAGTCCTTATGTATTAGGTGAGTCTCTGGAAGGCAGCATATAGTTGGTTTGTGAGTTCTTATCTATTCTGTGGTTCTGTATCTTTTAAGTGGAGCATTTAGGCTATTTACATTCAATGTTAGTATTGAAATGTGAGGTACCATTGCATTCATCATGCTCTTTGTCACCTATGTACTTTGGGGTTTTTTTGGTTTTTTGTTTTTGCTTTTTTTTCTTTTTTTTTTTTTTTGTAGATGGAGTCTCACTCTTTCACCCAGGCTGGAGTGCAGTGGCACGATCTTAGCTCACTGCAACCTCCACCTCCCGGGTTCAGGCAATTCTCCTCCCTCAGCCTCCTGAGTAGCTAGGACTACAGGCACACTCTGCCATACCCAGCTAATTTTTTGTATTTTAGTAGAGGCAGGGTTTCACTGTGTTGCCTGGGCTGGTCAAGAACTCCTGAGCTCAGGCAATCTGCCCGCCTCAGCCTCCCAAAGTGCTGGGATTACAGGTGTGAGCTACCGTGCCCAGCCTTGTTTTTGCTTTTTAACTTGTATTTTTGTTTTATAGGACCTATGTGATATATGCTTTAAAGAGGTTCTGTTTTGATGTGTTTCCAGGATTTGTTTCAAGTTAGAGCTCCTTTTCACAGTTCTTATAGTGGTGACTCGGTAATGGTGAATTCTCTCTGCATTTGTTTGTCTGAAGTAGACTGTATCTTTCCTTCATATATAATACTTAGTTTTACTGGTTACAAATTCTTGACTGATAATAATTTTGTTTGAAGAGGCTGAAGATAAAGCCCCAATCCCTTCTGGTTTGTAGGGTTTCTGCTGAGAAATCTGCTGTTAATCTGATAGATTTTCCTTTATAGATTACCTGATGCTTCTGTCTCATAGCTCTTAAGATTCTTTCCTTCATCTTAACTTTGGATAACCTGATGACAGTGTGCCTGGGTGCAGATCTTTTTGTGATGAATTTCCCAGGTGTTCTTTGTGCTTCTTGTAGTTTCATGTCTAGGTCTCTAGCAAGGCCGGGGAAGTTTTCCTTGATTATTCCCCCAAATACGTTTTCCAATTTTTTAGAATTGTCCTCTTCCTCAGGAACACTGAGTATTCTTAGGTTTGGTTGTTTAACAAAATCCCAGACTTCTCAGAGGCTTTGTTCATATTTTCTTCTTCTTTCTTCTTTCTCTTTGTTGGATTAGGTTAATTTGAAGACCTTGTCTTCAAGCTCTGAATTTCTTTCTTCTACTTGTTCAATTCTATTGCTGAGTCTTTCCAGAGCATTTTGCATTTCCAAAAATGTGTCCAGAATTTCCCGAATTTATTATTGTTTTTTTTCTTTAAGCTATCTATTTCCTTGAATGTTTCCACCTTCACTTCTTGTATCATTTTTTGGATTTCCTTGCACTGGCCTTTGCCCTTCTCTGGTACCTCCCTGATTAGCTTAATAACTAACCTCCTGAATTCTTTTTCCGGTAAGTCAGAGATTTCTTCTTGGTTTGTATCCATCACTGATAACCTAGTGTGATTTTTGGGGGTTGTTGATGAGCCTTGTTTTGTCATATTACCAGGGTTGGTTTTCTGTTCTTTCTCATTTGGGTAGGTAGGCTCTGTCAAAGGGAAGGTCCAGGGCTGAGGGCTGTTAAGATTTTTGTGTCCCACAGGGTGTTCCCTTAACGTAGTACTCTCCCCTTTTCCTGTGGATATGGCTTCCTGTGAGCCGAACTGCATGATTGTTGTCTCTCTTCTGGGTCTAGCCACCCAGCGAGTCTACCCAACTCTGGGCTGGTATTGGGAGTTGTCTGCAGAGTCCTGTGATGTGAACCATCTATGGGTCTCTCTGCCATGGATACCAGTGCCTGTTCTGGTGGAGGTGGCAAAGGGTACAGTGGACTCCGTGAAGGTTCTTAGCTTTAATGGTTTAATGGTCTACTTTTATGCTGGTTGGCCTCCTGCCAAGAATTGGTGCTTTCCAGAAAATATCAGCTGTAGTAGTATGGAGAGGGACCAGTGGTGGGTGGGGCCCTAGAACTCCCAAGATGATATGCCCTTTGTCTCCTGCTACCAGGGTGGATAGGGAAGGACCATCACATGCAGCTACTGTGGGGGATGGAGGCAAGATTCCCAGATCACTGGAGTTGTGTACCTAGGAGAATTATGGCTGCCTCTGCTGAGTCATGCAAGTTGTCAGGGAAGTTGGGAAAAGCCATCAGTCACAGGCCTCACCCAGCTCCCGTGCAAACTGAAGGGCCAGTCTCACTCCCACCGTGTCCCCCCAACCGCCCCAAGTCTGTTTCCAAGTAGAGGACAAGATGGGCTTGAAAACTTGTTAGAGGCTTTCCACCTCCCAGCTGGGAAAGAAAAGGGCTTTAGTTATTCCCCACCTGTGAAGTCTGCAAGCTGGATTCACACCCTTCCCAAGTTCTGGCCTAGCTGAACTTTGTAACAGTTTGAACCAGGGAGGCTTCTCCCTGGTTAATTGTTACAAAGTTCAGCTAGAGAATTCCCTCTCCCTGTGAAGTTTTACCCCCTGCTCCTTTGGCCCCACTCCTGATGGATCCCAAGGGAGATGGTGCTAAACCATTCATGAGACATTCACCCCCATGATCCAGTCACCTCCCACCAGGCCCCACCGCCAACATTGGAGGTTACATTTCAGTATGAGATTTGAGCGGGAACACACATCCAAACTATAGTCCACACAGCGTTGGTTTTTTTTGCCTGTAATACTCTTCCCAGCCGGCTAATTTCTGCTTGTCTAATCAATATTCTGCTTGTCAAATCAATATTCAAGTCAAAGGACCCCTTCCTGAACTCCTAATTCTAGATGAATACTTCTCCCTTATCCTCTAACTTCTGTGCATAGCCTGGAAGCACGTTTTACATGGAAGATAATGTCTGTTCTTTACCTCCATCTCCAGTGTGCTGGGCTCACCTGTGCTTGTTTAAAGTTTGGAAAAAAAGAGTGGAGTCAGCAGACCTGAGCATAATGCTGGCTCTGCCAATAGCTCACTGGGTGACGTTGGGCAAGTAATCTCCCTCTCTCAATCTCTCATTTTCCCAACGAGTCTGGATCAGAGGATCCCTGAAATTCCCTTCCATTTTGAACTGACAAGCTTCTGGGGAGAAGAAAAGCAGCAAGATAGCCTTAGAAATTGAGAGAATATGTTATGAAATAGAATGTACTTTCCATTACTTACTCCTCTTTTTCTTCTGTCTTTTAGAGGTCATTTTCTTCTGAGGAAGTCATTCTTAAGGACTGTTCTGTCCCCAACCCCAGCTGGAGCAAGGACCTAAGACTTCTCTTTGACCAGTTTACAAAGAAATGTGAAGATGGCTCCTGGAAACGTTTGTCTTCATATAAACATGCATCTGCTCAAATCATTAAGGACTTCAAAACCCATTTTCTTGGTAGAAACAGCTACTTTCCCATTAATATATCTGTGCATCAAATATAAAACTGAGAACAGATTGAAGTACTAGTTACTACCTGAAAAAAGAAAAACTATAATGCAGGATTATAGTTCTGTAGTCACCAGTTTAATAGGCTAAAAAATCGCAATAAATATTTCAGATTGTAGGAGAGCATAAAGCCTATTGTCAAGAATAAGACTGCCCTGGCATTCTTATCACCATTAGCAGGAGTGAAGAAAGGGCTCCAGAGAGCTTCTACCCTCCTATAACTTCAACCCCTCTCTGTTTTGAGGCTGTCATCTAATCTCATTTCACCCTTTATCCCATATCTGATTATATCACCCTAAGAAGTTCAGAACACTCGGTTACACCCTCATCTCCCAGTAAAATCCCCAAGGCCAACACCCAAAACACACATATTGCACTTCCTATCCTTGTGCTTTTTTACTAATTTTTTTTTAGTGTTATGATTTTACAGAAAAATGAGCCCAAAGTACAGAGAGTTCCCATATACCCTTCATCTCCTCCCCACCCCTAATTTCTCCTATTATTAACATTTTGCATTACTGTGGTATATTTGTTATAATTGATGAGCCAGTATTGATATATTATTCTTAATTAATCCATAGTTTGTTTTAGGGTTCACTCTTTGTGTTATATTTTCTGTGGGTTTTGACAAATGTGTAATGACAGATATCTATCATTATAGTATACTGAATCGTACACAGATATTTCTGAGTTACTCATTAATCCTCCAAACACATCTTAGGTAGTGGTTGGGTTTTTTAAAATGACCTTTAAGAAGGCCCTTGGGCCAGGCACGGTGGCTCATGCCTGCAGTCCCAGCACTTTGGGAGACTGAAGAGGGTAGAACACTTGAGGTCAGGAGTTCAAGACCAGCCTGGCCAACTGGTGAAACCCCGTCTCTACTAAAAATACAAAAAAAATTAGTTGGGCATGGTGGCAGGCACCTGTAATCCCAGCTACTTGAGAGACTGAAGCAGGAGAATCACTTGAACCCAGGAGGCAGAGGTTGCAGTGAGCCGAGATGACACCACTGCACTCCAGCCTGGCCAACAGAGTGAGACTCTGTTCACCCCCAACCAAAAAGAAGAGGAAGGCCCTTAATGTTGCCTGACAACCGTACTTCATGTTTCCCTAGTTTATTCACTCTCCTTTGTTCCTGGATAACTATTTTCTGCCCTTTTCTTGCTTCTTATGCCTCTAATACTTTCTTTTCCCTTCTCACTATCAGTTGGCCTCACTTCCTGATTCACTAAGAGGAAATAAAAGCAGTAGGAAGAGAACTTCCAGTCTCCCACTGCCTCACATATCCTCCTCCCTGCATCTATGCCTGATATTCTGCTTCTTCTTGCTGTGAGTGAACTATACACACTCTTAGGGACACCAAGCCTTCCATTTGTGTGCTGCATTCCATTTTATTTGGCCTACTGAACGACATCCATCTCAGATGTTTCTTATCAGCATACAAACATACCACAACTGCATTTCTCTTTCCAGTCTCGCTCTTTTTTGTTGTTGTTGTTGTTTTTTGGGGTTATTTTGGTTTTGTTGCCCAGGCTGGAGTACAGTGGCATGATCTCAGCTCACTGCAACCTTCGCCTCCCAAGTTCAAGTGATTCTCCCACCTCAACCTCCCAAGTAGCTGGGATTACAGGTACACACCACCACACCCGGCTAATTTTTCTATTTTTAGTAGAGATGGGGTTTCGCAATGTTGGCCAGGCCAGCTTTGAACTCCTGACCTCAAGTGATTTGCCCACCTCGGCCTCCCAAAGTGCTGGGATTACAGGTGTGAGCCACCACGCCTGGCCCTTTTTTTCTTTTTTTGTTTTTGTTTTTATTTTTTTCCTGAGACAGAGTCTTTCCCCTTCACCAAGACTGGAGTACAGTGGCATGATCTCAATTCACTACAACCTCCGCCTCCTGGGCTCAAGCAGTCCTCCCACCTCAGCCTCCCGAGTAGCTGGGACTATAGACACGTGCTACCTTACTCGGCTATTTTTTGTATTTTTGTAGAGACGGAGTCTTGTCCTGTTGCCCAGGCTGGTCTTGAACTCCTAACCTCAAGTGATCCACCCGCCTCGGCCTCCCAAAATGCTGGGATTACAGGCGTGAGCCACTGTGCCCAGTCTGTCTTGAACCCCCTCCCTCAAAACAGCTCTTGTCAAGGGTGCCAGTGACCTTCGTGTTGCTGAGTCCACTCGCCTCTCAGCTTTTGGCACAGCTGGTGACTCCTTTCTACTTAAACATAATTTCCAGGACACCACATTCTCCACTTCACTGGTCCCTCCTTTTCAATTTCTTGTGATGGTTCCTCGCCATCCTCAAACCCCTCATATTAGGATGCCCCAAGTCTCAGTCCTTAGTACTCCTTTCTTCTCCACACTCCATTGGTAATCTCATGCAGTCTCTTGGCTTTAGAGGCCATCCAGAAGTTGACAACTTCTTAATTTAATGGTTGAAATTTAGTGCCTGGGTTCCAATTCTGATTCCACAATTTAAAGCTGTGCAACTTTGAGCAGGTACTTTAACCTTTCTGTGCCTCAGTTTCCTCATGGTTGATACTTTAGTATTTGCTGAAGGAATGAATAAAAAAGCAAAAATAAAAATAATCAAGAAAAATTACAGAGTTCTTAGGTTTCTTTGCAGAATCTCTGATATATCTAGAGGGAAGAATTATTCTGTTTTATAAATGAAGAAGAAAAATTTGTAGTTTGTATTACTAATTATATTCCAACTATTAGCACATCACACAACTGACTGTCCTCACCCCAGCATAATCTGGTTTCTACCCTGACAGCTCTACTGAAATGTCTTCATTGTAGCCACTAATGATCAAAGAGCCAAATTCAATGGGCATTCTTCAGCACTTACTGTACTATACCTCCCTGGTGGTCTCATTCTTATTGAGACGTTTTCTCTTGGCTTTCATAAACCTTTCAGACCAATCTTCCCTCCTCCTTCTACTTGCTCCTTAAATGTCAATGTTTTGCAGGGTTCCATTCTTACATGGTTTTTTGCTCATTTCTTCATCCAACCCTCATTTGCTCTTGACTAAAATTTGACCCTCTCAGAATCAAAAGGAGTTTGAGGTCCTCTTTGCTACCCGCACTTGCTTTCAAACCATTACTTCCCCTCATCTTAAAAAGCCCTCTGGGCTGGGTGCAGTGGTGGCTCACGCCTGTACCAGCAGTTTGGGAGGCTGCAGTGGGCAGATCACTTGAGGCCAGGAGTTTGAGACCAACCTGGGTAAACGAACAAGATTCTGTCTCAAAAAAAAAAAAAAGTCCTCTGTTTCTTTGAGTTTATACCATCTAACTTTGTCACCCTCCTCTTCTTCCCCTCCTTGTTGCTGTCATCTGCCAACCTCTCCCTCAGTGTTGAGTATTTCAGCAGCTGATCCGCTGTCTTCCTCTCTACCTAACCGTTCACCATTCTCAGCAACTGGAGCATCCACACAGTGGCTCCTCAGTTTATGTGCTTCCTCATCACCTCTGAACTTTTCTTTTCCCCCAACTCCAGCCACACACTCCCATGAACATCTCATGGGAGCCATCTTCAGAAAGTACACAGTCTCCAAATGCACACGTTTAAATATCCTGTTTTCTGATGATAGCATTTTTCCTTTCAGCAGCTTACTTGTTCAAAGGCCCCTCAGAAACAATAGTTATTTCATTTAGACCTTCTGAGTTCATTGAGTCCCTTACTCTCTCATTGTCCCATAGCCCTCATCTCTCTGAACTTCTGTAGCCCACTTAACCTAGGAAAACCCCAGCCCTAGATGAATCCAACCGTCTGCCATCTTTTCTTTGCACAGGCTTTCACGAAGCTAAGCATTGCTAGAGAAAATCACCCCATTCAGCAGATAAGCTTGGTGATTGTGATTTTTGTAGTGTCATCTCCTGCCTCCATTCTTATTCTCCTCAAAGCCCTTCTTCCACTCAACTGTCAGAAAGATTCAAAATGCAAATCTCATCATGTTACTCCACTGCTATTTTCAGAGCTATCCCATGTCTTAAAATACTAGTGCCTTTCAGACTTGAAAATGAATATGAAGCACCTAGGAATCATGTTAAAATGCAAGTTCTGCTTCAGGAGGTCAGAGGTAGAGCCTGAGATTCTGCATTTCCAACAAACTTCTTTCACCATCACAAAGGACAAATGCACCCTCTTGAGAGCAGTAGCTTTCGGTCTTTATTTTGAAGTGACCTACATTTTGACTCAACCCAAACCTTATTTTTCTCATTTTTATAAAGTAAGTGCAAGGTTTGGTAATCTAGACCAGAAATTTTGAACTCTTAAGTAAAAACATTAGAAGTGCTTGATACCTATCTTATCCTGAAGTCCTGGAATGTCAGAGTTGGAAGAGATCTTAGCGCTCATTTTGTTTTATCTCCTCATTGTAAGGATGAAGTATAGGGCAAAAGAGTGAGTTCTAGGCCAGAGCTAGGCCAAGAATTTAATTTTCCCAACTCAACAGGCCAAGATTCTTTCCACAATACCATAATACTGATTCCCAATTTTAAGTTTCCTTCTTATTTTCATATCTCCTTACGTGGTGTTGAGTGAATTGATGGCCTTCTAAACCATCAGTTCACTCAACAACTGCTTAAGTGTATATAGTAGGTGCACATCTGTGCCATTTGTTGGTTATACAAAGTCTGAAAGACAGGGTGCCTGCCCCGGGATGCTCATGACCTCAGGAAAATTCATCCTTCCTGTCACCCTCCCTACTTCTGGATCTTCTCATCTGTATCCTTTTTTCCAAGTTTGTAACTGTAAACTCAATACAAATAAAAGAAACTTATATATATGGCAAATCATGATGAGCTATGACAGAAAAGTGAGTATGGGAGATTAAATTTTAAAATAGTTGTGAAAGGATAAATGCACCATTCCTTGAGAGCAATAGCTTTCAGTCTTTTGAAGTGACCTATATTTTGACTCAGTCCAGTTCCTCCAACTTGCTTACAATTGTATAAGTGGAAAAAAACTGTATCTAAACAAGTGTGCTAGTACTTACCCAGAATATATGGTTCTGTTATGTAAGTGTTCTGTTTCTTTTTAAAGCCTGGTTGCTGGCCGGGCGTGGTGGCTCACGCCTATAATCCCGGCACTTTGGGAGGCCAAGGCAGGAGGATTACCTGAGGTCAGTAGTTTGAGACCAGCCTGACCAATATGGAGAAACCCCGTCTCTACTAAAAATGCAAAATTAGCCAGGTGTGGTAGTGCATGCCTGTAATCCCAGCTACTCGGAAGGCTGAGGCAGGAGAATTGCTTGAACCTGGGAGGTGGAGGTTGCAGTGAGCCAAGATTGTGCCATTGCACTTCAGCCTGGGCAACAAGAGTGAAACTCCGTCTCAAAAAAAAAAAGGCTGGTTGCAACCCGAAATCTTATTTCATGAACCCCAGTGGTTCTAGCTGCCAGTTTGCAGGGCTTAGAGTGACAGTGACGTGAGTATTGGGCTGAACTGACCCATTGCTGATTCACTATAACTGATAGGCTAAACTCATGTCTGCCAAGGAAACCTCCTTTCTGTTACATTTTTCATTTTCTGTAAACTGCATTTAAACCACAGTTCTTCCAAGAAGGATTTCTGTCTATACCATACCATTTTTTTCAGTATGTTGTTAGCATTTGTATCCTATATTCCTGATTGCCATGTGTGGGTACTTTGTTTTGATTTCATATCTGTTTACTCTGTCCCCAGTTGGACTGTTAATTTCACAGGGGCAAAGATCCTATATTCTGTTTTGTTGAGACCCTCCCATTCCTTTCAATTTTGCACCCTGTGGACATTTTAATCAATCATTCATTGACAGGTGGTTCTAGCAGGGTCCAGGTGCTTGGCTCTGCCATGGCGTTTCTCTTACCCTTGTTTCTGATTTGCCATCCACCTCATTTTCTATAGACCCAGAGCACATGAAAGAAGAACAAATGTCACAGGCCCAGCTCTTCACCAGAAGCTTTGATGAAGGCCTAGGCTTTGAATACGTAATGTTCTACAATGACGTTGAGAAAAGGATGGTTTGCTTGTTTCAAGGAGGCCCTTACCTGGAAGGAGCACCTGGGTAAGAATGATAGTCTGAAAGTGTGGATCTAAAAGATTTTTATCTTACAGTGCCCCCATGTGTCCTGTTCATAGACTACAATGAAGACTTTTAAATGGTCATATAGATGTATATTTATTGACATGGAAAGATGTTTATACTACTATATGATTAAATATTTCATATATTAAAGAAGATGTATATTATAGGACACAGGGCAATAGAGTATAATTTGAGAGCATATCATTAATGTGTTAACAGTGGCTCGTCACTGACTAGGTGGGTAATATTATGGTCTTAAATTTTTTTTTCTTTTTTCTTTTTTCTTCTTATTTCCATTACCTAAATTTTTAAACAATGAATATGTATAGTTTGTTTTGTTTTGTGAGATAAGGTCTTGTTCTGTTGCCCAGGCTGAAGTTCAAGGGAATGATCATAGCTCATTGCAGCCTCGAACTCCTGGGCTCAAGTGATCCTCCCACCCCAGCCTCCTGAGTAACCAGAACTTCAGGCACATGACACCATTCCTGACTAATAATAAAAACATAATACAAATTTTCTAAATTATATTTTAGCTTTTTGCTTGCTTATGATCTGGTTACTATTAAGTTCTGGTTTTGTTACAAATACTTTATACTGTTATGCTGTGAACAAAATTAAGTTGGGGAGATAGATAGTATTTGTCATCCACTTAACATGGGTTAAGTGGACCTTTCATAAGTATATTGTGTGAAGATGCTTGGATAATTTTTCTCTTTCGAGGGGCTCTCTGTCTTCAGAACTTCTGAAATCATTTCTCCTCCACTCCTGTTGTAACTAGATTCCTTCATGGAGGCGCCATTGCAACCATGATTGATGCTACTCTTGGTATATGTGCGATGACAGCTGGGGGAGTTGTCATGACTGCCAATCTCAACATCAATTATAAAAGGTAAATTCATACTAATTCTCTATTTCTCCTTAGGTGTTGTTAAGTCAGATTCCCAGTTGCAGATCTTGAGACCATGATTTGTGTTCAAGTGATTTATTAAGGAAGTGCTCCCAGAGGAAACTAGCAAGGGAGTAGGAGAAGCAGGACAGGGATGTTGAAGAAGTCAACCAAGGCTGAACTCTCAAAGTCCACCAAAGCGTAGCTTTAGCTGAATCATACAAAGGAGCTCTAGAACGAAATTTATGCCTCAGAATTGTCTCTTGTCTCAGACAAGGGGGCTAGAGTCTTCATACTCTCACATGTATCAGTCATGGGATCAGGGACTTCCCAGGGATCATAAACTTACAGGTACTTCTAAGAGTCTCTGTTTGAGCAAAGCAGACTCTAGGGAAAATAACCAAAACAAGTTAAAAAAGGATCCAAGGGGCTCTGGGTGGATCAGCAACATCTACTACATAACAAAATTAATTTTAAAAAATTTAGCTGGGCCCAACAGTGCACGCCTGTAATCGTAGCTTCTTGAGAGGATTGCTTGAGCCCAGGAGTTCGAGGCTACAGTGAGCTGGGATCATGCCACTGCGCTCTAGGGTAGGCAACCGAACTAGACCCCAACTGTAAAAAGAACCACACACACAACACCAAGTCTTTTCAATCCACAAGCACAGATGTCTTAACATTTACGTCTTAAATTTTTTTCATAAATGTTTTGTAGTTTTCAGTGTACAAGACTTTTGCCTCTTTGGTTAACTTTATTCATAAGTATTTTATTCTTTTTGATTGTTTCTGTTTTTGAGACAGTCTCACTCTGTCACCCAGGATGGAGTGCAGTGGCATGATCTCAGCTCACTGCAACATCTACTTCCCAGGTTCAAGCTTTTATCATGCCTCAGCCTCCCAAGTGGCTGGGATTACAGGCACACACCACCATGCCTGGCTAATTTTTTGTATTTTTAGTAGAGACAGGGTTTCACTATGTTGGCCAGGCTGGTCTCAAACTCCTGGCCTCAAGTGATCTGCCTGCCTTGGCCTCCCAAAGTGCTGGGATTACAGACATGAGTCATTGCGCCTGGCCATAATTGTTTACTTAATTTCCTTTTTGGATTAATCATTGTTTGTATATAGAAATGCAACTGAAATGCTCCACCCCCTGCTATCCCTCCCCTAGCCCCCCACTCCCCGACAGACCCCAGTGTGTGATGTTCTCCTCCTTGTCCATGTGTTCTCATTGTTTAACACCCACTTATGAGTGAGAACATCCATGTACCTCCTTTTAATGATTTTATTAGCAATTACATTTATTTTAGAGATTAATTTGGGGAAAGTTGACATATTTACAGATGGTCAATATTTCATATTAGTTATGACTATAAATTAAATTCTAGAAATCTAGGTTTTCTTAACATAAAGAATATATTAAAAATTAAGTTTTTAATATTTTTCTATGTTCCATGTTTTTAAAAATATTTTTCCATGTTCAAATAAAGTTGAATAATGAAGTACAACATCCTTCCTAAAAAATAAATGTAAAAGGTTACTTTGAAAACAAGCTCAAATGAAGTATTTAGATTGCCATTTAGCTCAAAAAGTGCTTGGGTCTTAAGCACATACTCAAATGCAAAATGGGAAGCAGAACCTGCCAAACTCTATGCTTAGTCCTTGTCCTACCCGGGAAATCGTCCACAACAGTCAGTTGCGTTGCTGTTCATTTGTTCCCCACAGTTGGAAAACATACTGAAAACAAGTTTTACCTGAAGTTATATGGGTAGAGAGCAATTTAGTCAGGATTAGGACTCACATCTTATGACACCAATTGATGCTCTTCACTGTAACACACAGCCTCCATTCTCTTCTGTTAGTTGATGACTAAAGACCAGAATAAAGTATTGGATTATATAAGTAGTTTAGAATTTAATATTTGTCAGGCTCTGTTTTTTTGTATACAGTTATTTGGGTTCATAACAATAGTAATAATAATATTAAATGTAATATGATTACTTGATGGCCCTTCAGGATGCTACATACAGGTAACATTCTGGGATTACATTTTAATTGACGATAATTTGCAGTGTCAGCTAATCATCAGTTGCCTTAATCTACTCTACTTCTTTTAAGAAGCAAGAGTATTCCTTAATGATTTCAAATAATTTCCAGCCCTCTGATCCAAATATCCCATTGGATTTATTTCCTTGTGCCTAGCACATTAAGATAAATAGAGAAAGTAGTTCATAACTAGTGATGACTAGCCCGCTGAAAGGGTAAGTATCTCAGCATGCCAGTGACCCATTCATGACACATGAGTTGAGAAGCTCCAGTTCTGATTTCTTCATGCAACATGGCAAACAAGAAATGCTAAAGGACATTCCTCCTTCAAAAAAAGTAGATCCTGTACCAAATACACAAGGAAAGAAAGGACCAAGGGTGACTGTCAACAGAAACAATAAATAAGATTTAGACCCTCAGGGATTTAAGATACCATGATAATCAAATACACAATATAAACAGACAAAGTATGAGATATTCAAAGAAATAAAAGATGAGGCTGGACGCTGTGGCTCACGCCTGTAATCCCAGCACTTTGGGAGGCTGAGGTGAGTTGATCACCTGAGGTCAGGAGTTCAAGACCAGCCTGGCCAATATGACAAAACCCTGACTTAATAAAAGTACAAAAATTAGCCAGATGTGGTGGCCTGTGCATGTAATCGCAGCTATTTCACGGCAGTGAGACAGAAGAATCGCTTGAATCCGGGAGACAGAGGTTGCAGTGAACCAAGATCACGCCACTGCACTCCAGCCTAGGCAACAGAGGGATACTTTGTCTCAGAAAAATAAAGAAAGATGAAATCACAGAAAGAGAAAACAACGATAAACTGTAAAAATTATTAGGCAGGTTTGCCACGGAACCTAATAGAACTTTGAGAAATGAAAGTGTAGTTATTTAAAAACAAAAATACCTCAGTGAATAGGTTAAAGGACTATTTAAGCACAGCTGAAAGTGAACAGAAATATAGAACTGAAGAAATTACTCTGATAAAAAGGTGCACTGGTAAAGATCAGAACCTTTCCTCTGAATCTACTAGAAACTCAAAAGCTGTGGAATGTCATTTCTTTCTCTCCATTTTCCTGTTTTAACTACGCCATCTTGTGGGCAGTCTGTATGGAAAGGTTTCTTTGATACCTGACTGGTGTAAGAACAAGAGGGGTAGATGTGAATTCTTGCGGACAGATAACACAGGAGTTACTTCTAAATGTCACTCCACTGCAAGAATTTAAAACAAAGCTTTAAAAATACACTCAGTAGTCTTCTTGAAAAGGGAAAATGAGATAATCCCTAGGCTTCTGGGTTTTGTTTGCTTTTTAGAGTTTCAATTGCTTCTCATTCTGTGTTTTTTAATCAGAAGCTCCGATCACTTTAATAATCTTGTGGCACTGTGTTTCTAATTTGTGGCCAATTGGTTTCACATTCTGGAATTTGTTCCTTTATTTATCTAATTTTTTTTTTTGGAGACAGAGTCTCAACTCTGCCGCCCAAGCTGGAGTGCAGTGGGGCAACCTTGGTCCACTGCAACCTCCACCTCCCAGGTTCAAGTGATTCTTCTGCCTCAGCCTCTGGAGTAGCTGGGATTACAAGCATAGGCCACCACAGCCAGCTAATTTTTGTATTTTTAGCAGATATGATGTTTCACCACGTTGGCCAGGCTGGTCTCGAACTCCTGACCTTAAGTGATCTGCCCACCTCAGTCTCCCAAAGTGCTGGCATTACAGGCATGAGCCACTGCACCCGGAGCTTATTCCTTTAAAATGTACAATTAAGGCTAGGCACGGTGGCTCATGCCTGTAATCCCAGCACTTTGGGAACCTGAGGCGGGTGGATCATCTGAGGTGAGGAGTTCGAGACCAGCCTGGCCAACATGGTGAAATCCCATCTCTACTAAAAATACAAAAGGAAAAAATTAGCCTGGCATGGTGGCAGCCGCCTGTAATCCCAGCTACTCGGGAGGCTGAGGCAGGAGAATTGTTTGAACCTGGGAGGTGAGGGTTGCAGTGAGCTGAGATTGCACCACTGCACTCCAGCCTGGGTGACAGAGCAAGCAAGACTCTATCTCAAAAAAAAAAAAAAAAAAAGCACGATTAAATCCTTCGTTTTTACTAAAAATTTAGTTAGACGTTTTGTAACTCTCATATGGTTTGGCTTTGTGTCCCCACCCAAATCTCATCTAGAATTGTAATCCCCATGTGTTGAGGGAGGGACCTGATGAGAGGTGACTGGATCATGGGGGTGGTTTCCCCCATGCGGTTCTAGTGATGGTGAGTTTTCAGGAGATATGATGGTTTAAAAGTGTTTGGCAGGCCGGGCACAGTGGCCCATACCCGTAATCCCAGCACTTTGGGAGACCAAAGTGGGTGGATCACCTGAGGTCAGGAGTTCGAGACCAGCCTGACCAACAGGGTGAAACCCCGTCTCTACTAAAAATACAAAAAAATTAACCAAGCGTGGCGGTGCATGCCTGTAATCCCAACTGCTCGGGAGGCTGAGGCAGGACAATCACTTAAACCTGGGAGTTGCAGTGAGCTGAGACTGCGCCACTGCACTTCGGCCTGGGCAGCAGAGTCAGACGCCATCTCAAAAATAAATAAAAGCATAAGGCAAAACCAACCCCCCACCCACCTTCATGTAAGATATGCTTTGCTTCCCCTTTCTCATCACTTTTTCCATGATTATAAGTTTCTTAAAGCCTCCCTAGCCATGCAGAACTGTGAGTGAATTAAACCACTTTTCTTTGTAAATTACCCAGTCTCAGGTAGTTCTTTGTGGTAGCGTCAAAACAAACTAATACAAACTCTCATGATTTTTGTCATCTCACAGCCCAGTAAATCATTTCTCCCTACAAGTTATTTTCCCCTTCCATTGAAATTTAATCAGGTATGCATTCATCAGATCCATATGCTCATGATGGTGGTGGTGGTTGTATTAGTAAAACCACTGAATTAGTCACCAGCTCCATTGTTCCAGTTTGATATTGAGATATATCCCATAAATAGATCAACATGCCCACCTCAACGAAGTCGTTTGGCAGATAGAACAAGCTGAAATGCAAAATGAGAAGCAGAACTTTGAATCAGACTGATGGAGATTTTAATCCCATGTGTCCCACAAAGTAGCCATATAGCTTCAGCAAATTACCTAACCTCTCTGGGCCTCAGTTTCCTCATCCATTAACCAAAGACAATAATACTTTTCTTAAAGATATATTTTGAGGATCACAGTTAATGTATTTAGAGCTAGCAACTTAATATGTTAAATAAAGCTTTTTAATTATTATTTTCAGATCTAGGTTTAGCAGAAAGAGAGAGAAATTACCCTGAATCCAGCACAGAGAAAAAAGGAAATGGAAAATATAAAGAGAGCTTAAGCTGTAGTAGACAAATAAAAAGATCTAATATGCTCTAATTAGAGTCCTAGAAAAATAGAATAATCAAAGAGATTCAATATTTAAGGAAATAATGGGTGAGCATATTTGTGAACTAAAGAAAATCATGAATTGACAATACAGAAAGCAATATATATCAAGCTAGATTTTAAAAGTATATCTAGAGACATTAGAGAGAAATTAGAGAATACTTAAGACAAAGATCCTAAAAGCAGAGCCAGGATAGAGCAGCCATTACAGAGCAGCCATGCTTTTTAGAAGCAGGAGGGCACCATGACACCGGCAGCCAACCTCTCAGTAGCAACAGTAGAAGCCAGAAGACAAAACATCTGCCAAAAGAAAATGTCAGTCTAAACTAAAGCTAAAGTTCAAAAATCAGGGCAAAATGAAGGCCTTTCACTCAAACAAATGGAGAGAAATTATGGAATAGCAGGACAACACCCAGGGAACTCCTAAATGGTGAACTTCAGAAAGAAGGAAAGCAATCCCAACAGGCAGGAGGATGAAAGGAAGAATCATGAGCAAATGAATTGGTAAATATGTAGATAAATGAAATCTAAATAGACTCTGTAAGTAATAATGATGTCTAAATTCTGAGAATTGGCATGTTGCAATGGCTCATGCCTGTAGTCCTAGCTACTTGGGAGGTTGATGCAGGAAGATCACTAGAGCCCAGGAGGTCAAGGTTGCAGTGCTCTGTGATTGTGCCACTGCACTCCAGCCTGGGGGACAGATTGAGAACCCATCTCTAAAAAAAATAAAAAGTAAAAATTTACAATAAATAAACTATAGTGACTAACAAAAGAACAGCTAAAATACTGGACAACGATAGCATGTAGTTTGGGAGGAGATGAACAGAGTTAATGTTTCTCCATCCTCATATTTTTCAGTGGGGAGAATGATTAAAACGAGAGTGTAACTAATGTCTAAAACAGTACAAGATCAAACAAGTAGTAAAACTCAATCTCTAAAAAAGCAAGGAAAAAAAGGGTTAGAAAAAGCAAGTCAAATAAAAAGCCAAAATAAGATGATAGAAATAATTCTAAGTAAATCAGTAATGACACTCTATAAATAGACCAAACCATCAGTTCAACGACACATTATAAAATGGAATTTTAAATGTAAAAAACTAGAAACTGTATGAGACATTTTTTAAGTGACACCAAAAAGTTTAAAAGGAAAGGAAAATATGCTAGGCAAAAGGTAACCAGAAGAAAGCAGGTATCAGAGAAAATAATGAGCTGTAACAAAAGTAATATTGGGGACTGAGAAGGCTGCTTTGTAATAATAAAATATTCAGTTCAATAGTAGATAATAATAATTCTAAATCAATATGCAGCTAATAAAATCAAAGAGTCTAAATACAATTGATATAATCATAGGGAGCAATTGACTAATTCACCTTTATATAGTAGGAGATTCCAACACATTGTTTGCTTTTTTTTTTTTTTTTTTTTGAGACAGAGTCTTGCTTTGTTGCCCAGGCTAGAGTTCAGTGGTACGATCTTGACTCTGCAACCTCTGCCTGCCTGGTTCAAGCAATTCTCCTGCTTCAGCCTCCTGAATAGCTGGGACTACAGGTGCACACCACCTTGCCCAGCTGATTTTTTGTATTTTTAGTAGAGACAGGGTTTCACCATGCTGGCCAGGCTGGTCTCGAACTCCTGACCTCGTGATCCACCTGCCTCAGCCTCCCAAAGTGCTGGGATTACAGGCATGAACCACCATGCCCGGCCTGTTCTCAGTTATTGATAGGTCAAGCAGACAAAAAAAACAGAATCAGAGCCAAGTAAGGTGATGCACATCTATAGTCCCACCTATTTGGGAGGCTGAGGTAGGAGGATCACTTTAGTCCAGGGGTTCAAGGCTGCAGTGCACTATGACGCCTGTGAATAGCCACTGAACTGCAGCCTGAGCAACATACTGAGACCCTGTCTCCAAAAAAAGAAAAAACAACTAGAAAATGGAGGATTTAAACACCATAAGATAACAAGAATGGTTTATTAGACAAATGTGGAACTCTGTTTCCAATGATTAAAGAAAAACATACTTTTTTACCCAGCACACATTTGCAAAAATTGATCATGTTTATCAATTAAGTCTCAATAATTTTTTTTTTTCTTTTTTTGAGACGGAGTTTCGCTCTTGTTGCCCAGGCTGGAGTGCAATGGTGCGATCTCGGCTCACCACAACCTCTGCCTCCCAGATTCAAGTGATTCTCCTGCCTCAGCCTCCTGAGTAGCTGGTATTACATGCATGCACCACCACGCCCAGCTAATTTTGTATTTTTAGTAGAGACAGGGTTTCTCTACGTTGGTCAGGCTGGTCTCAAACTCCTGGCCTCAAGTGATCCACCCACCTCAGTCTCCCAAAGTGCTGAGATTACAGGCGTAAGCCACCTCACCCAGCCTCAGAATCAGAATCTTAGAAGCAAAGTTCTGTGGCCACATTAAATTTGAGGCAAAAAATGAAATAACTTAAAAAAAAATCCATAGTAAATTAGAGTAACACTAGCTAGTGTAACTCCTACATTTCACTACCTTAAACCTATAGGCTTTTTTGGCTTACCTAATAGTCCCATGTGGTTCTACCCCTACGAAGTGATTGAGAGACCCAGACTCCTTCCAGAGTGTGACTCCTTCTTCCTCTTAGAGCCTCAGTGTCTTCTTTATTGAACTATTCAGGCGTTCTAATCATTTTATTCTTAGTTTTGTTGTTGTTGTTGTTTTTGAGACAGAGTCTCGCTCCGTCACCAGGTGCCAGGCTGGAGTGCAGTGGCGCGATCTCAACTCACTGCAACCTCCACCTCCTGGGTTCAAGCAATTCTCCTGCCTCAGCCTCCCGAGTAGCTGGGACTACAGGCACGCGCCACCACACCCAGCTAATTTTTGTATTTTTAGTAGAGACGGAGTTTCACCATGTTGGCCAGGATGGTCTCAATCTCTTGACCTCGTGATCCGCCCACCTCGGCCTCCCAAAGTGCTGGGATTATTATTCTTAGTTTTAATAACATTTTTGAAATTTTTTCTATTTTCATCTGTATTTTCAAATGAATTGACATAAAGTTATTCATAATATTCACAAATTCTCAATTATTAAAAAATTTCAGCTAAATCTTTATCCTTTTTGGCCCCAATAGTATTTATGTTTGCTCTCTCTCATTGTCTTGATCTGTCTTGCCAGAGATTATTAGTCTTTTCAAAGAGTTATCTTTTGGCTTTGTTGTCCCTTTCTATTGTGTATGCATATGTGGGTGTGGGTGTGTATAGACATATATAAACATACAAATATATGTTTTTTCTTTTTAAATGTTGCTTTTATCTTTGCTACCACTTTTCTGCCTCTAATACAAATCTAATTAAGTTGTCTAGCAAACCTAGACTGAGGAAAACGAGCTAAAGCCAGTTTCCTATGCCAATCAAACTGATCTACGCCTAAATATTAGTTACATTTCGAAAATTATACACTATAGTTGTTACATTATTTTGTATTTTCTGAAACATTTTCTGTTAGTCTCTATACTAATCTAGGACTTTCTGTTGCAAGGGCAACTCAACTCTCACTAGCTTAAGCAAAAAAGGGAATGTATTGGCTTGTATGGTTGAGAAGTCAGGTGTGGCTGGGTGCATATTCAGTGCTGTCATTAGGAATCTTAGCCACACTTCCTTCTAGATCTGCTTCATCCTCACATAGCCTTTCCCAGTGTAGTGGCACAATGGCCAGACCAGCCAGGCTTGTATCTAGTAACCCTAGCGCCTCAGAGGAAAAGAACCCAGCCCCAAGGGCTCCAGCACAAGTCCAGGATTCACTGTTTTAGACTGTGCTCACCCCCACAACCAATCACTATGTGTATGTGGAGTGGGGGGATCATCATTCAATGCCAGTCAACCTCCATGGGCTAAGAATGAGGGAGAGGTGGTTCTGTGACAAAAAGGGTACATGAGTGTACAAAAGAGAGAATGAAGGGAGGGTAGGGGGTGGACAAATGAAAAGAGTCATGTTAGTAGAAAAGGAAGATCCTGGGCAGATGAGAACACCTAATGTCCCCTGGGTCTTAGTAAATGCTGAATTGGCTCAACAGAAGAGCAAAGGAAAAGCTCATGGGAGTGGAAGTATTAAAAGGTCATTGAAAGGAGAGCTGGGCAGAGAGATGATCACAATGATAACTTCCTTTCTACCTGGAGTAGTTCCGTCATCCACTTGGTAGTACCATAGGAGCACAAAACACATTTCTGTACTCTACCTTCTGTTTCTGCCAACTGAAATATCACCTTTAAAGACATATCCTTTTCAACGTGATATGTATCTCCAGGACTCCCAGAAACGTCTGTGGCTGCTAGTCGCATGTAGCTATTTGAAGTATAAATTAATGAAAATTAAATAAATTTAAGGACTCAACTTCTCAGTTATGCTAGCCACATTTCAAGTGCTCATTAGGCACATGTGACTACCATGTTGGACAGCTCAGATATGGAACATTTGTATCATCACGGAAAGTTCTATTGGACAGTACTGGCTTAGTGCAGTAAGCTGTTACCAGCAATTTGTTGTTGTCAGGTGTCTTTATAGTGACCATTACTCAGAATTGGATGAGAAATGTTGATATGACAGAAGAAATGAGAGAAGCTGCCTGGGACCATCTGTTGGAACTGTTTTCACTTCTTTAAAGGATTTTAGCTCCCTTAGGACTTTTCAGTACATCTCCAGATAGGATAGTCTCTGCCATCACAGAGCTGGAATTCCTGATGATCCCTTTGAAACAAGCCCAGAGAGGCATCCAGAGACTGCAGCCCAGTAGCCACCTGAGGGCAGTGGTGCTTGGGAGAAAGGGGCATGAGAGGCTGTTGGTGTCCGAGCACATGAGGAATGTGTTGTCTAAGGCAGTGTTCATTGTGTCAGGTGCCATAAATTTCTACCCCTTGTCACGCACTTGATCATCTTTTACTGTTATGTAAGTCAGATAAAAACTGATTTTTTTTCTTTTTCTTTTTATTCTACAGACCTGTCCCTCTTTGTTCTGTTGTTGTGATAAATAGCCAACTTGATAAAGTTGAAGGAAGGAAATTTTTTGTTTCCTGTAATATTCAAAGTGTTGATGAGAAAACCCTATACTCAGAGGCAACAGGTAAGTAGCTGGTCTGAGCTTTCTTCAGGTTTGGTTTGGTTGGGTTGGGTTGTCAGTTTTGTTGATCGGTTGGTTTGGGTTTTGTGGGGGACAGGGGTGTTTTGGTTTGCTTTGGTTTTTTGCCTTTGTATTATAACCCATACATGCCCAAAAATTCTTCATTCCCTTTCATGCAAAGAAAAAGTTAAAGATACTCTTGGCCAGGTGTCGTGGCTCACACCTGTAATACCAGCACTTTCGAAGGCCGAGATGGGCAGATCACTTGAGGATGGGAGTTCAAGACCAGTCTGACCAACATGGAGAAACGCCATCTCTACTAAAAAATACAAAATTAGCCAGGCGTGGTGGCTTATGCCTGTAATCCCAGCTACTTGGGAGGCTGAGGCAAAAGAATCACTTGAACCCAGGAGGTGGAGGTTGCAGTGAGCCAAGATCACGCCACTGCACTCCAGCCTGGGCAACAAGAGTGAAACTTCATGTCTTATACGTTGCTAGTAAAGGGCAAATTGCCAACATCTATCAAAATTACAGCCCAGTGCAGAAGCTTATGCCTATAATCCCAGCACTTTGGGAGGCTGAGGTGGGAGGATCATTTGAGCCTAGGAGTTCAAGACCAGCCTTGGCAATGTGGCAAGACCCCATCTCTACAAAAAACACAAAAATTATCTGGGCATGGTAGTGTGCACGTGTAGTCCCAGCTACTTGGGAGACTAAGGTAGGAGGATCCCTTGAGCCCAGGAGATGGAGGGTGCAGTGAGCTAAATTCATGCCACTGCAGTCCAGCCTGGGTGACAGCCAGACCTTGTCTCAAAAAAAAAAATTTACAAAGTGATGTGCCCTTTGACCCACCTCCAGGACTTTGTCTCACAGATATAGCAACTGTGCAAAATTACAATGTTTTAGACTGCCATAGGGTTCCAGTGATTGTGTCACTCATGAAACGTTATTTGCAATAGCAAAAGATTGACGAAACATAGCTATCCATCAATAGGAGATGGGTTAAAGAACTGCAGCTCACCTATGAACTATATTGTATGTGTGTGCCATTAAAAAATTGTGAAATGTTGTGATGCCATAAATAAGAAGAATGTGTGTACACTTATGTGTGTGTAGACTGTCTCAGGAAAATCATGAGTACACACATGACTTGTGTACTTCCCAGGAGTACTGAGGTTCATCCATGTTGTTGGCTGTATTCACTCATTTGAACTACTGTGTAACACTCCATGTGTGACTTTCCCACAATGAATGTGTCTCTTCCGGTGACAGGCCTCTGACTATTACAAATGGTGCTGCTGTGAACATTCTTGTTCATGTCTCTTGGTGGTGTGCGTGGGCAAGAGCTTGGCATATACTTAGAAGTAGAATTTCTGGGTAGCAGGGTATTGTGAGTGTTCAGCTTTACAGAGGAATACCGCATTGTTTTTTAAGGCTGTACCAAATTAAACTCCCACCAGCAATATATGAGATTCTTTTGATTCTCATCTTCTCTAGCAATTAGTGAAGTCAGACTTCATGATTTTTGCCAGTCAAATGGTTATAAAATGGCTTCTCAAGGTGATCTTCATTTGCATGTCTCTGATTACCTATGTGGCTAAGTGTCTTTTCATATGTTTATTGACCATATTTTTTCCCATTCAGTGAAATTTTTGTTTGTTCAGCTTTTTTTTCAATTTTTTTCTCATTTTCTGACTGATTTTTAGCGTTCTTTACATATTTTATATTAGAACAATTCTTTTGTTGGATATATAAGTTGTTACACATACCTCCTTCCAGTGTGTAAGCTGTCTTTTGCTTTAAGATACCTTCTTTATGAACAGAAGTTTTTAATGTTAATTTAGTTGCATTTATTAGATTTTTCCCTTTGTGGCCAATGCTTTTTGTATCTTGTTTAAGAAAGTAACTTTTCCTCTTAAGTATCAAGCATTTGCAGGAATGATGGATAAAAGGAGCAGGTGGTAAATAATAATTTAAATCCACAGTCAATTTAAGAACTCCATTCCAGGCTGCAATTTATACTTTCTGTCTCACTAAACCTTTTAATATCATAAAGGTGCCAGATGGTTCACTTGTAATTTTAGTTCTTTTCATTTCCCTGACTATCTCTAATGGAAGTAGTAATCAACCATGAAATGGCCAAGCGGTGAGGACCTGGTTACCCAGGGAGAGGTAATACAGTATTGTGATCTTCAAAAGTTGATTCTTAATTTGGCTGAAAAATGAAAGTGGACAGATAGACTGAAGGTACAAATGTGACTCTCAAATCCTTCTTTTGTATATGTCTTTCCATTTAGAGTAGTCCATCAGATTGAAGTTAGTTGACATATAATTATCTGCTCTTATTTTGTTTGTTTAGGCTTATTTATAAAGCTGAAACCTAAGTCTGACATAAAGAGCTGCTGGTGAACTCCATCCTATTCTGCATAAGGCTCTCCCCCCGCCAGAAGACGCAGTTGTCCCCCTAATACTCTGCTTCCTCACTGCCGAATCCCTGTAGGGAGAAGCCTGCCAACAATGACCTTCTGAAACAGCATTCCAAATAGAAGGAGATTCAGTTTCCACCTTCTGAACATTTTCACACAGAAATACTTCCTGCGAGCATTTCAGCAACTCTTAGGCCGGGCGCTATGGCTCACGCCTGTAATCCTAGGACTTTGGGAGGCCGAGGCGGGTGTATTGCCTGAGCTCAGGAGTTCGAAACCAGTCTGGGCAACATGGTGAAACATCGTCTCTACTAAAATAATAAGAAAGTAGCCAGGCGTGGCAGTGTGCATCTATAGTTCCAGCTACTTGGGAGGCTGAGGCAGGAGAATTGCTTGAACCCAGGAGGTGTAGGTTGCAGTGAGCTGAGATCATGCCACTACACTCCAGCCTGAGCAACAGAATGAGACCCAGTTTCAAAAAAGAAAATAAAAAAAAAAAACTCTTTGTGTCTCGTTAGGATATGCGTCTGCTTCTCCTGAGATTTCAATGGGCTCTTGTTGTACCTGTATAACATCTGCTCCACTGCGGACTGGAGAAATAAATGTGTATTGAAACTTTTACTGCAAACTTGAAAATGCTAGAAAACCAAGCATGAAGAATAAATACATGGTGGGGGGTACACACAGGCATGTGCATATGCATATACATTGTAAGTTAGAAAGCTGGCTTTGTTGTATCTGAACACATGAATCTTTTTGTCAGAGTAGGAAGCACAACTAGATCCCATAGGAATTGATACCTCAAATCTGTTGTCTGGGATTCTAGAGATTAAACCACTGCCATTTTTAGCACAGGCTGTGCTGTTGTGTCTTACCAGCAGCATAGGTTTTCATCACTGGAAGGAGCCTGTGTTCATTTCCTGGGGCTGCTATAACAAAGTAGTACAAACTGGGTGGTTTAAACCAACAAAAACTCATTGTCTCTCAGTTCTGGAGGCAAGAAGTTCAAAATCAATGTGTCGACTAAGGCCATTCTCCTTCTGAAGGTGCTAGGGAAGGAGCTGTCGGTGCTTCCCTCCTGGCTTCTGGGAGCCTCAGGCGTTCCTTGGCTTCTATGTGCATCATTCCAGTCCTCTGTCTTCACATGGCATTCCCTCTGTCTTTCTCCACAGTGTCTTCCCTCTGTGCATATCTATCTCTGTGTCCAAATCTCTCCTTTACTAGGAAATCAGTCATAATAGGCCCACCTGAATGGCCTCATTTTAACTTGATTACCTCTATAAAAACCGTATTTCCAAATAAAGTGACATTATGAGATATTGGAGGTTAGGATCTCAACATACCTTTTTGGGAGGACACAATTCAACCTGTAAAAGAGCCTCGACAAGACTAAACAATGAATGGAGAGACTAATGTTCTGGAAAACATATTCGGCTTCCTAATGCAGGCAATCGATTATTTGGGCTTCCATTTCTTTCCTTTCTTTACCCTTATTAAAAATTTAAGCTGAACCATATGAAATCACTATTTTGGAGGTCAAAATGGTCAAATATTGACAATTTCCAACCTAATAACTTAGGGATAGCCTTGTGGTACCCTGCCTAGTCATCCTTCCACAGCCGAAAGATCAGCTGGAGCCTTCCATTGCCAGAGCTGACTGACCTGGGATGGCCAAGTCAGAGGAAGACCCAGGTCCTAGAAGCTCTGTCTCTAGTGCCCACCCCCAGTTCCCAAGCTGCAACAAGGGCCCAGTAGGTGTGGGGGCACTACAGAAGTGAAGCTGGCAGTTCCTTCTCCAGGAAACTCTGAGAGAACCTGAGAAAGTGCCCAGGAGATGGCTGAGCTCAGAACTCTGCAAGTTATAGGTCTGGCAACAGCCACCCTCTATTCCATCTTCCAACAAATCCTGAAACTTCAAAGAGTGGGCTCTTATGAGAACTGTACTTCACATGTTAAAAAATGTGACTGAAGGAGCGAGCCAGCACTGCTCATTTAGCTACTTTCACTTAACTAGTCGGGAGGAAGTTTAGACAGTGAAGGTACCGTACTCCCATCGTTAGATTTCTCTGGCAGGCTTGCAAAACCGCTATGGCACACCAGACCTCCACCCAAGTGAAAGGGCCTAACTGAAAGAGTGCCAAATTACCAGTTTTTCTTCATGTTAAGTATGCCTGCCTCACTTTGTATCGACTTTTTTTTCCCCCCTCTCTATCCACTTTTACAGTTTAATTTCTTATACTGGTTTGCTCATGTCCAGGTTACATTACGTCGTATGAGTGAGATGCTGCACAAGAGCAACTAAGGAAAAAGCTCAGTCACTGTTAACATAGGGTTCCCCATAGCCAGTAAGGGAAAAATGGCGTCCCTGCTTTGCAGCAGACTATTTGAGGCTTCACCATGCTGTGGCACTCTTGCCTTCATCAAGTTATATTTTCACAAGTATGTAAGATGGCAAAAGGTGGCAAAAGAGGCAGAAAGAAGGAAGGAGATGCCATCAGAATTGTTGCCAGCTCCACTCCATCACTGGCTTACTGTGTGACCTAATGGAACAATTCTCATTTCCTGTTTCCTTCTTTTTTTTTTTTTTTCTTCGAGACAGGGTCTGGCTCTCTCACCAGGCTGGAGTGTAGAGGCATGATCTTGGCTCACTGTAACTTCCACCTCCCAGGTTCAAGCGATTCTCCTGCCTCGGCCTCCCAGGTAGCTGGGACTACAGGGGTACACCACCAAACCTGGCTGATTTTTCTATCGTTTCTAGAGATGGGGCTTGCCATGTTGCCCAGGCTTGTCTCGAACTCCTGGGCTCAAGTGATCCGCCTCCCAAAGTGCTGGGATTAGAGATGTGAGCCACCTCACCTGGCCTCCTGTTCCCTTCTTTACACAGGTGCTAACATTTTGAATGAATATTAGGAATTGATGCTGGTTAGTATTAAAGTTGCTTTAAACTATCACTGTAAACATAATTAGGCTGTGAGTTTTTGCTCTCCAGGTTTCTAACTGTCTAAGTGAAGCTGGCAGTTCCTTCTCCCGGAAACTCTGCGAGAACCTGAGAAAGTGCCCAGGAGATGGCTGGGCTCACAACTCTGCAAGTTATAGGTCTGGCAACAGCCACCCTCTATTCCGTCTTCCAACAAATCCTGAAACTTGAAAGAGTGGGCTCTTATGAGAACTGTACTTCACATGTTAAAAAATAAACTCCCAGGTTTCTAAATGTCTAAGAAACAATAAAATGAGAGTCATGTACAGAAATACATTGTTGGAAGAATTTTTTTTAATGCAAAATAAGATTAAGTTTTTTTCTCTAATGGGAAGATGGAATGAAACATATGATAAAGTTAAGAAAAACCTTTTGCTCTATATTAAGGAAGCTCATGTCCTATGCGTTCCTGTGTTCTCTACGCCATTATCTTCTCGGGACCCTTACCCTTCTCTTCTAGGGAGTTATGAGGCCAAATTATTGTCTTACCTAATAAATGACCATTAAGGAATCCTACTCAAACATTTTTCACGGCCAAGTATACAACATCCTCTATGATGGAGACAATGTGGCAGTCTTTCAAATTTAAGTCACAAAAGTCATGAATTTTCTGGTGTCTCAGGAAAGTCTGAAATTTCACTTGATAGTATTCTTGGTCTGGCACTACTCTGACCAGTTTAGAATTACAGAATTGGCTGGATGCAGTGGCTCACGCCTGTAATTCCAGAACTTTGGGAGGCCGAGGTGGGTGGATCACGAGGTCAGAAATTCGAGACCAGCCTGGCCAAGATGGTGAAATCCTGTCTCTACTAAAAATACAAAAATTAGCCTGGCGCGGCAGTGGGTGCCTGTAATCCCAGCTACTTGGGAGGCTGAGGCAGGAGAATCTCTTGAACCTAGGAGGCAGAGGTTGCAGTGAGCCAAGATCATGCCACTGCACTCTAGCCTGGGTGACAGAGCAAGACTCTGTCTCAAAAAAAAAAAAAAAAAAGAATTGGTTTATTCCTTCTCTTAAGATTTTTTTTTCTTTTTAAATTTTATTTATTTTTTCTTTTTTTTTTTTTTTTTAAAGAGATGGGGGTTTCACCATGTTGGCCAAGCTGGTCTCAAACTTCTGGCCTCAAGTGATCCACCCTCCTCGGCCTCCCAAAGTGCTGGGATTACAGGCGTGAGCCACCGCCCCTGGCCAATTATAGATTTAAAATTAAGTGGGCTGCACACAAATATAACAGAGAAAAAAAGGCAAAATTACAATATCCTGTATGAGTACAGATGTAAAAATAACAGATACAAGCAAACCAAATTCAACAGCACATTTTAAAGATTACATGCTACAACTAAGTGGGATTTATCCCAGAAATGCACAGGTGGCTCAATGTAAGAAAATAATGTAATACACCACATTAATACTTCAAGAGAGTAAAACCACATGATCATCTCAATTGCTGCAAGGAATGGCACTTGACAAAATCCAACACTCTTTCATGACCAAAAGCACTCAGGAAACGAGGAATAGAAAAGGACTACCTGAACATAATCTAGAAAAATGCACAGCTGGTATCACACTCGGCGATAAAAGACAGAAAGCTTTCCCCTAACATTAAGAACAAGATAAGGATTTCCACTTTCACTACTGCTATTCAATGTAGTACCGGAAGTCCTAGCCAGAGGAATTAAGCAAGAAAAACAAAAAGAGCTTGCAAATTAGAAAGGAAGAAGTGAATCGATCTCTATTTGCAGATGACATGTCTATATAGAAAATCTCAAAGAATTCACCAAAACAACTAACACTAATAAATACATTCAGCAAAATTGCAGGGTACAAAACTTTATAAAAATTAAAAACTTGTGCATTAAAGAACATTTTCAATAAAGTGAAAAAATCGCTACATAATGGGAAAAATATTTGCAAATTATATATCCCATAAGGTGTTAGCATTCAGAATATATATAGAATTCTTACAACTCAACAACAAAAAGAACTCAGTTTAAAAACAGGCAAAGAACTTGAATGGACATTTCTCCAAAAAAGATATATAAGCAAAGCCGGGCACGGTGGCTCACGCCTGTAATCCCAGCACTTTGGGAGGCCAAGGCAGGTGGATCACCAGAAGCCAGGAGATCAAGACCAGCCTGACCAACATGGTGAAACCCTGTCTTAAAAATAAATAAAATAAAATAAAATTAAGAAATAAATAATTTCAGAAAGATATGGAAGCGGCCAACAGTATATGAAAAGATCCTCAATGTCACTAATCATTAGAAAAATGCAAATAAAACCACAATGACCACTTCACACCTACTGAAATGCCTATAATTTTTTTTTTGAGATGGAGTTTCACTCTTGTTGCCTAGGTTGGAGTGCGGTGGTGCAGTCTGGGCTTACTGCAACCTCCACCTCCCAGGTTCAAGTGATTCTCCTGCCTCAGCCTCCCAAGTAGCTGGGATTACAGGCGCCTGCCACCACACCTGCCTATTTTTTTTTTTTTTTTATCTTTAGTAGAGACAGGGTTTCACCATGTTGGCCAGGCTGATCTATAATTTTTTATTTTTAAAAACTAAGTCTCAAGGAGGATGTACAAAAACAAAATTAGAAACTTCATACATTGCTAGATGAATATAAAATGGTGCAGCTGCTATGGAAAAGCGTGGCTGTTCCCCAAAAAGTTAGACATAGAATTGCCATATGACCCAGCAATCCCACTGCTAGGTATAAATAAAAGAGAAATGAAAACATACATCCACACAGAAGCTTGTACACTAATGTTTATAATAGCATTATTTGTGATAGCCAAAATGTGGAAACAACCCAAATGACCATCAATAAATGAATGGATAAACAAATTGTGGTAGACACACACAGGCACACATGACAGACTATTATCAGCCATACAAAGGAATGACATACTGATACATGCTGCAGCTTAGATAAACCTCAAAAGCATTACATTAAGTGAAAGAAACAAATACTATGTTTAGAATAGGCAACTCCATAGAGACAGAAAGTGGATTAGTGATTGATACAGTTTGGCTGTGTCCCCACCCAAAATCTCGAATTGTAATCAAAATTGTAATCCCCGTGTGGTGGGGGCAGGACCTTGTGGGAGGTGATTACATGATGGGGCAGTTTCCCCACTGTTCTCATGGTAGTGAGTGCATTCTCATGAGATCTGATGGTTTTATAAGGGGCTTTTCCCGCTTTGCCCAGTCCTTCTCTCTCCTGCTGCCATGTGAAGAAGGGCATGTTTTCTTCCCTTTCACCGTGATTCTAAGTTTCCCGTGTCTTCCCCAGCCATGCAGAACTGACAGTCAATTGAACCTCTTTCCTTTGTAAATTTAGCCAATCTCAGGCAATTCATAGTAGTGTGAGAACGGACGAATACAGTCCAATACTTGGGAGGCTGAGGCAGGAGAATCGCTTGAACCCGGAAGGTAGAGGTTACAATGAGCCAAGATCACACCACTGCACCCCAGCCTGGGTGACAGAGTGAGACCCTATCTCAAAAAAAAATGCAAGTACAAGCGAACAATAAGAAGATGGCAGAGCTGACACTTGAACTACCAGGAGCCCTTTGCCAGCCACGTTATAAACATAAAACAGCAACTGACATGCTCAGTTTCACTGATCTCACTTTAAATACTATAAGATTTTTCTACTGAAAGCAAAAATATTATTTGTATTGATACTAAATAAAACTTTTATTTGTTAAAATTAAGTGGTCTGGAAAATGTATCAATCTCGTGTGTGTGATATTTTAAGTGTTGTGTAGATCTTGTTTATTTTATTGCTTAGGAGAAATTTAAATTGCCCAATCAAGAGATCTTGAAAAGATTTCCTTTTTTTTTTCTCCATTCCTGCCTTCTCAGGTGCTTCCTGAACATTCCCTTCACCAGCAGAACTTTTTCAAACTCATCCCACTTATCTTTAACTCTCTAAAATCTTTTAGTACTATGACCTGAATCTTACTGAATTCTCTATTTTTTTAACAAGCTAACAAGCAAAAAACTCCCCCGTATGTATGTATATACGTATGTATCTGAGACAAGGTCACGCTTTGTTGCCCAGGCTGGAGTGCAGTGGCACAATCACAGCTCACTGCAGCCTCAACCTCTTGGGCTCAAGTGATCCTCCTACCTCAGCCTCCTGAGTAGATGAGACTACAGGCAGATAGCTTGAGCTCAGGATTTTGAGACCAGCCTGGGCCACATAGTGGGACCTCATCTCTACTAAAATTCAGAAAAATTAGCTGGGCATGGTGGGGCGTGCCTGTGGTCTCAGCTACTTGGGAGCCTGAGGGAGGAGGATCGCTTGGTCCCAGGAGATGGAGGCTGCAGTGAGCTATGCTCACACCACTGCACTCCAACCTGGGTGACAGAGAAACCCTGTCTCAAAAACAACAACAAACAAATGAACAAAAAAAATTATTAAATAAGCATAGCTGTGGTCAAGGAACTTATAAGCCAACAGAAGAGATAAACTCAACAAATAATCAGCAGAGACATGCCTAGTGAGTAAATACTTCAAAACATTTTTCCAAGAGATTTAGCCATTTCTGATGAACTTAGGCTCGTTTCTGTCTCCTGGAATCTCATGAGGCAGGCTGAGGGAGAGGTGGAGCCAAGTCACATTTCTTTCCACTCATTCACACACACACACCCTTTAGCTACTGGTAGTAGAGCCTAGAAACAAATTGCAGAGGTGAAGGGGGAATAATTTGCACCAGAATCCTAGGATCTTTCTGAGAGGGAAGGGACCAAGATTCAAGTTGATTTGTTTTGTTTTGTTTTGTTTTTAATAGTCCAATCTTTATTTAAAGATCTAATCTGCCAGCTTAGCGTTTTTCCACCAACTTGGGGAGCTGAAACGCTCACAGGCTTCACAATCCTTTGCTTAGGTGCTGCCTTTGTAGGTGCCTTAGCAGCAGCTGTTGCAGTCTCTCTGGGTGCCTGCTTAGCCTTTTTTGCTTCCTTAGCAGCCCTCATAGCTTTTTCTCGTTGAGCCTTTCTAACTTCAGGTTTCTGATTCCTCTTGGCCGTTATATCAGCAAGAGATGCACCAGTAATGGCCCTCTGAAATCTGATTGCTCGGCGGGTTCTTTTCTCTTGAATTTCTTCCGACTGTCCCTTTTTGTGCTTCATTCTGTCGAGGACAGTCCAGTTTATCTGCTGTGGGTTCCTCCTGGAAAGAAACCGCGACTCCCATTTTGCATTAAGAAACTGGAAAACCGCCGGGTGCAGTGGCTCACACCTATAATCCCAGTACTTTGGGAGGCTGAGTCGGGCGGATTGCCTGAGCTCAGGAGTTCGAAACCAGCCTGGACGACACTGTGAAACCCTTTCTCTAGTAAAATAATACAAAAAATAAGCCGGGCGTGGTGGCGGGCGCCTGTAGTCCCAGCTACTTGGGAGGCTGAGGCAAGAGAATTGCTTGAACCCGGGAGGCAGAGGTTGCAGTGAGCCGAGATCACGCCATTGCACTCCAGCCTGGGAGACAGCATGAGAATCCATCTCAGAAAAAAAAAGAAACTGGAAAACGTTCTCGTCAGTCCTGACATAGCGCCTCCTGCGTCGGGGATAGATCTTGTACCCGCTGAAACTGCACAGTTTGACCTTCATGGCAGCAGCTCCACTAGAGGAGAAAAGATGGCAAAGAAGAGATTCAAAGTTTTTGGAACGTGTCTAGAAGTACCTAGGTGGCACAAGGGAGCTGCAGCAGGAAGCAGGAGGGCAGAAAGAGGCAGGAGCAGTGGACACGAATTGGAAGGGGAAGGGATTTGTAGAGTCAGGGCCATGAAGTGGCGCAACCTGACATGGGCCCCATTCAGCCCCTTCAGGTGGCGGAGTCTGAACTGGAAGAAGCGGCAGTGTGTGAGCACAACTGAAGAACTGTGTCTGTCTGTTAAGCGTCATAGCAGTGGGAACCCAGGCCCAGCTGGTGGGGGCACCCAGAGGTGAGCCTCACTCTTGGGAGAGGAACTGCTTCTTCTCAGCCCATTCTGAGAAAGCAGTGGTGGCTGTCATCATGGAAGCAAGGGTGTGGCTTGGGTGGCCATCACCGTGGAAGAAAGACAGGCTCAGTGGAAGACATGCCTCAATCATCACTGGAGACATGGCAGAGGTGACAGCAGCACCAGCATCAATACGGCCCCTCAGCAGCCTCCCACCCTGTTTTCCATGTGAGGAGCTGGGGCTGCCCCCTTGGCCCTAGCGGCCCCAGGCTTCTTAGGCTGCCTACGAGAGGCCAGAAGGAACGACCCTGCGGCAGGGTAAGATATGACATGTTGCTTGCCTGCGCAGTATTCACACCCCAAATAGTGTATGCACAATTATGAATGACTTTAATGAAAATGAAGGTCCCTACCGGCTGTCCTGGAACATGTGCCCAACCTTGAGCTGCGGCAGTTCACTCGCCCTCTGCCAACCCTCCCCAGTCTTCAGGCTTGTGCTTCCAGAGCACAGCAGTCTGGCCAAATGCAGAAGGGGAGAAACAAAAACAGGAGTGTCAACTTCCAGGGGCAGCAATTTACAGTGACCTTAAAGAACCTTTTCAGGCTGGGCGCGGTGGCTCACGCCTGTAATCCTAGCACTTTGGGAGGCCGAGGTGGGTGGATCACCTGAGGTCAGGAGTTCAAGACCAGCCTGGCCAACATGGTGAAACCCCATCTTTAAAAGAAAAAAAGAAAAGTACCTATATGTGCAATAGATTTAATGCAAGGCTTTTACCCTACTCGGGTGAAGCAGTGTTAAAGAAGACATGCAGAGGCTGTTTATCAAGAGGCAGTATCCATCTGTGAGTGAAAAAAAAATAGATGAATTGGCCCATACTACTTCTCTTGAGTCGATCAAACCTACTGCAATACAAGTAATTAATTATGAAAAAAAAAGTGATAGCTATTACTCAGTTACAATTTGCCAGGCATTGTGTAAGCACATTATTTGTGTCACCTTCTTTACTCCTTGGATACTATTGATAGCCTCAATTTACATGTGAGCAAACTTTGTGAGGCTTAGGCAAATTCCCAAAATCACACAGCTAGCTACTCTATGAAGCAGGTACTCTTATTATTCCCATTCTGCAGATGCAGAATCTGAGGCAAACCTGGGATTTGCTTCTGGGTCCTCCTGGCTTCAGATTCCAAACTTCCAGCATCAGGATTCACTACCCCTCCGTGATGACTAACACAGAAGTGCATAAAGGTGTGATGGTGTAAGTGGAGAGAGATCCTGGAGAAGGCAGAGGTGGAAGGGATATTTATTTTATCACTCAAGGCCAGAGTTTCCAATTTGGGATTTTGAAAACTTTGTGTTTATAAAGGATAATACCCTGATCAAGAAATTGATAAAGTTTTAGGGCAGGCATGGTGGCTCATGCCTATAATCCCAACATTTCAGGAGGCCAAGGCAGGAGCGTTGCTTGAGCCCAGGAGTTCGACACCAGCCTGGGCAACACAGTGAGATCTCATCTCTACAAGTAA
Organism: Cacajao melanocephalus; assembly: GCA_963573385.1. NCBI lineage: Eukaryota > Metazoa > Chordata > Mammalia > Primates > Pitheciidae > Cacajao > Cacajao melanocephalus. The sequence continues at coordinate 141,156 of CAUYLG010071291.1, read as the reverse complement.
TTTTAAAATTAGCTGAGCGTGGTGGCATGCACCTGCAGTCCCAGCTACTCAGGAGGCTGAGGCGGGAGAATCTATTAAGTCCAGGAGGTCAAGGCTGCAGTGAGCCATAATCACATCATTGCACTCTAGCCTTAGTGACAGAGTGAGATCCTGTCTCTAGGAGAAAAAAAAGAAATTGATAACGTTTTGCTTCTCTTTTAAAATGTAGATATTCTGGCTGGCCTATAATCCCAGCACTTTGGGAGGCTGAGATGGGAGAATTGCTTGAGCTAGGAGTTTAAGGATCAGCCTGGGCAGCATAATGAGGCCCCCATCTCTGTTACACTAAATAAATAAAATAAAATATAAATATTCCTATGAAGGGTGATAATATAAGAGTAGGTTACATTATTTCATTGTATTACATAATAAAATTAGTTATTTCATTTTACTTCTTAGTTTAAATATTAAGGAACCTAACAGTAGACTTTGATAAGGAGAAGGAGAAAATGATGGCTAAGGGAACAACCTTGAATCTGAGTTTATGAAAGAGAAATTTTCCCTGGCTGCATAATTTTGCCAGGTATCCCATCCCTGAAAGGGCATGGCTGGACCAGACAGACTGACCTCATCATAGGTGAGGCCCCACAGAACCCTCAGACTGAATCCAGAGGTACCTCCAAGAGCCTTTGGTTCAAGTCCCTCATTGTAAAGAGACGGAAACTCAAGTTCATTGAGGTTATGTGACTTGTCCATCTGTACATCAAGCCTCATGGATGGCATTTCCAAAATTTATCTCGATTTGTTTACTCCTTCACATACCATCCACATATGAAAGGAAAGACTCTGAGGTTATGTGCCTCCTCCCTGGACCACTGTCCATGGTCAAGGGGTGGGGAGCTATGATGGCCAAAGCTGGGCAAGTGGCCAGATGTGATTGGCAGTCCTCTCACCCTGCTTGACTCTAAGGGCTTTCTGCCAAGTCAGCATGGTTCTGTTTTCAGAAGACTGGGAGGAAGGGATAGAAGACTACAGAAAAGAAAACAACTGGTGTTGAAGCAGGATCGGCCACGAGAAACAGACCTCTCGGACACCGAACTAGGAAGGAAGAGGTGTTTTATTATTACGGCCAGGAGCGAGGTGACAACTTGTCTAACAGCCAAGCTCCCCTAACAAAAAGAAGCTTGCCTTTCTATAGGCTTACACTCTAGATATTACAGGTGAAAGGATCTTAGGTTTACAGGCTTAGAAATTACACGTGAAAAGGTCTTGGTCGATGGAGGAGCAGTGGGGGTTTGATCTTGTTTAAGTAAAAAGAATGTCTTCCAGAGAGATTCTCCCACACCTCGCCTGCTATATACAGGAAGGTGATTTAGGAGGCGCCAGTCGGCCAGCCTTTTCTTTTATTGAAATGCAGTGTGGAGGCCAAGTGGGGGTGATCCTGGGTGCCTGGGTCTCCTTCCTCAGTGTCATGATTGTATCTTAGCAATAGCCTAGACATTTCTGATCCAGAGATGAATAGGGTGGAGGTGATGGAGTAGGCATGTCCCCATTGTGGATTGTGTTTTGGGAGGGAAGGGATGAAACAGAGACAAAATCAGAGCGGTGTTTCTGGCTGAAGCTCATTTCCAAGTGCTGCAGTTCAGTGTTTCAACCCTGGAGTTCTTTAGAAACTCGCTAAAGTTGCAGGGGTGTTTTATAAATGAGCTAGGACTTAGGTGACTTTATGAAAACATTTTTCCCATATTTAGATTTTGGCGAGATAGATATTATTCCTGAATCTTGTTTCCAATACGTTTCCTTTTGTCACCTTTATCCACACCTACTGTGATTTTTTTTTTCTGAAGAACAATAAGGTACTTCAGAGGCAATCAACAGCTCAAGTGTTGTCTCCTAAATTATAACATTTATTTCATTTCTATTCCTGACGCAGCTAATGTACAATTAGAGATAATTAGTAGCCACTTTGTCACCTCCACCCCCAGTCCTTTACGCTTTTATTTACTCATTATTCTAAAGGAGTTTTTTTTTTCTGATCCTAAAATGGACGCTAATGATATACCACTATCAAAATTTTCCTTATTATCAAAACTTTATCGATTTCTTTTTTGTTTTTCTAGAGACAGGGTCTCGCTCTGTCACCAAGGCTAGAGTGCAACGGTGTGATCGCACCTCCAGAACTTCCCTGCCCTGCTGAAGGCCAGGACCCACAGCCACAGGACGGAAGGGACTTCCCAGTGAATTATTTCCATGTCTTCATAGACAGAACCCAAGACGGCCTCAGAGTCAGACGCCTGCAGACAGCCCAGCTTCCAGGAGGGAAAGCCATGGTCAGGCTGGTTTAGTATGTCCCAATCTTTTCAGGACACTCAAAGAACGGAATGTCATTGTTTACCCTCACCCTCCAGAAGCCCGAAGATAGACCCCTACCAGCCCCCAGAGGAAAAACAACCTGTTTTGCAGTTGCTAATTATTCCTGCCTGGGCTCAGGTGGGAAGAATTCTGAGAAGAAAGGAGGTCTGCACATCGCAGACTAAAAGGGCTAGTTGGCTGGGGAGAGGGGAGGTAGAGAATAGTGGCTACAGGGCATCTGGCAGGGAAAGGTGCCCAAAGAGGATCAGGGCTCTTTGTCTGGGGAGCACAGAGTTAGGGGTGGGGTGAGGGAGAACCTTGGGAGGCTCCCCTGCAGGGACAATACCCAAGAGTCCCTCAGGAGCCTCCTGGGGCCTGAGGAGGACTTGCCTGCACCCCGCCCCCGCCCGCCCCGGCCACTGCTTTGACTATCAGCAAGGACAATGCCCTACTGGGGCCACAGGACTTGGCTCCGTAGCCATCTGTTATCCTGTGTGGAACACACTCCACCGCTGGGATGTCCCTGACCTTGAGGAAGGGGATTGGTTCCTCCGCATCCCCAGCAGCCGGTGAAGTCCACATCACCTGTACTTGGAAGGCTCAGGAGCTTGGCCCCTGAGCTGACTCAACAGCTTAGCAACACCCCCTGCTTCAGAGTTCTCAGAGGAGAAAGCGGCTCAGAATGTCAGGGGTGCCAGTCATTTAATATGCTTCTTAGCAGAAATGTGGCCTTACTGAGGAAGGAGACCTAAGCATCTAAGGCCACCTCCCCCTTGACTTCCACATTGCATTTCAATAGGAGAAGTAAAGGCTGGCAGACCTGGCGCCACCTTAATCGCCCTACTATACATCACAGGCACGGTTTCCGGAAGGCATTGTTTTTACTTAATCGGGATCAAACCCCCACCTAAGCCACATACCCCACGCCTGCTCCATGGACCAAGACCCTCTCACGTGTAATTTCTAGAGTTGTAAGCCTTTATAAGGGCAGGGATTTTCTTTGTTCGGGGCTCGGCTATTTGGGGCATCCAGACCCACCGCAGCCCTCGGCCCAATAAATCACCACTTCCTTCCCAGTTCGGTGTTGGAGAGGTTTGTTTCTCAGCCTTTCCTGCTTTATTACTTTGTACCCCAAGCTAGTAAAGCAGATGTACCAGTGGCACTGTGTGGCTGTCCCACTGGTTTGAAAGTATCCCCTCTCAAGCCATGATCTGGATTTGAGGAGGAGGGGATTGCAGTACACGGCTGGCCAGGGCCTCTGAGCCTCACCTCAGCGCATGCACACACACGTACACATACACACACACACTCATGCACCACACATGCTCACATGCGCACACACACACCCCTTCAGGATGTCACCACAGCTTTCTGAGCTTGGAGGTCCTGCCTCGCTGCCCCTTAGCATTTCACAACTAGGAACTTGGTTCTGGCTGAGCAGTGGTCGGGGCTCCGACATTTGTGGAATGGCCTCAGGCTCTCCTCAGTCCCAGCACAGTTCCTGTTTCTGTTCCCTGCTGACACCCCATCAGCCCTGTGATCACACCGGCAGCTGCCCACACAGCCACCCCTGCCTAGCAGCTGTATGGCTCCCCTAGGCCAAAGGTCCCTGTGCCTGTGGCCCAGTGCGCCCTTCAAGCCCAGCCTCCCAGGGTTCCTCTGGGCAGAGCGCTCAGCAGCCACTTCTTTTAGCTCCCATCCTGTGCCCCATGTTTTGTCAAGACAGTCTTTTACCTGGCTGCAGAGAGTCCTCACCTGCCCTGGACTGTCTGAGGATGGGTTTGTTCCCTTCCCCAAGCTGCACAAAGCCTGAGGCCCATAGAGCCAGCCAATTTATTAGTTTCAACATGTAACAATTACTTTCCTTTTCAGAGTCCTCTGTGGGTGTCCAGGGTCTAAAATGAATCTCAAGAAGGTCCTTCCCAGAGCGAACCAAGAAAAACTGGCTAATCTGGAAAGAGTCAGAGACTAGATCTGGGGCAGACAAGCAACAGACACCTGGAGGAACTAGGAATGAGCTGAGAATCAGGGGGTGGACCGGCAACTTGCAGGACAGGATCTAGTCAGAGGCATTTGGTTTGGTTCAGGCAATATTTTTGTAAGTTACTATTGCACCATCTAAAGGTTAGAAGTTTTCACATACAAGTCTAGATTTGCACCAGCTTTTCTTGAAAAAGCAGAGGTGGTGGCAGCTGGGCCTGTATCAAGGTAACTCCCACATGGAGTGAGGCCGGAGTTGCCCCCAAGTCCCCTTGGGTCTGCCCACTGCCCCTATTAGGCGCAGCTCCGCCTGCCCAGCTTGCCTCTGACCCTTCGCTCTGCAAGTCAAGGAACTCAGCTTTCCTGAGGGCAGGGCAGCCTCAGCAGGAGTTGCCTTCCAGAAGTTGCCCATGGTAAGCCTGCCGGGCTGAATCTTCAGGCGGGATCTAATGTCTAGAAAAGGTCCTTCCTCATCCAGATTGGCCAGATGGGAATCAGCCCAGACAGCACCATTCCAAAGTGCCGGGAGTCCCACGATCCCGCAGGGGGCCAGTGAGTCCACATCAGGGGAGCTCAGCCCATGTCCACAGTGATCTGAGAAGGGCCCCCAGGGCCACCCATGACATGGAGGACTTTGGGAGATTTCTGGGAATGTTAATCATCTTCCTGTTTCCTCTTAGTGGTTAACAATAAATGTCTTTGAACAAAACATGTCCTGTGAATTTGTTTGTGGGGGCAACAAAGAAGACAATCTGGGGAGACTGGGTACTCCATAGTCAGCCTTACAAGGGAAGGAAACTCCCAAAGATAGAGAAGTACAAGTGAGTTTAAATCTGGGACAAGAGCTGATGTATTGAACCCACCAAGGCCTTGGTTACTCCTGCTCTTTCACTCCAAGCCAAAGAGTTCCTCACGCAGTGGTATGCTGGAGCCGGGTCCTACTGTTTTACAAAAGCTGACTGGGCTCCCCTCCTCCCAGCTGCACAGTAACTTCATATTGACAGCTAGAAATCAGCCACCATGGGAATGTTTACACTTCAGAAATGAGCAAATGCTACAAATCAGAGCTCCCCCAACCTACCCCCAGTCCCAGGTAAGACTGTTACGTGTTTGCCCGCATACCACTGCGGTTCTGTTGAGGACCATGGGCAGATCAGGCATAGGACTGGCTTCTGGGCACAGGTCATACCCCAGGAAGAGAAGCTTCCGAACTCAACGTCCACCCATGGATCCCAAGCTGGAAATGAACCAGGCCAGCAGTAAGCTAAACCAAAACTCAGCAGGAGTTCTGAGCTACACTTAATGGGCACTGGCTTCCTCTTTTTTCTGATTGTTTCTCCAGACACCTCAGGCCTGAGGAGAGGCTTTCCTGTCTCTGGGCTGAATTTTCTTTATTTTCTCTAAGCTAAATTCATACAGAAGGAGAAGGGCTGGGGCTGAAGTTCATGTTGTCACAAAACCCGTTCAAAGTATTAGCTGGGCACCTTTCCACCTCCCTTGAGAGCCGACCACTGGCCCATATCCAGGATATTTCTGCTCCATGTTGCAGAAAGTATCCACAAGACGTGTGGAACGGTGGAAGGAGAAGTTGAAAAGGGGGAAAGGAGCACTTTCTCAATAATTCTAATTTTTCTCTTCCTAGATGGCCTTGGAAACCTCCTTCACTCTCCTCCAGCCAGCCAAATTTGGGGCCGCGCCCATGGTTGTACCATCGGCTATGGATGCTCTTCTTAGATATCCTAACTCCTTTCACTGTCATGCCCTTGATCCAACCAGAGATGCTCTGCAGTGTCACAGACAGCACCAGAGCCTCATCTCTTTTATTTTCTCCCTCCTGGACACTCTTCCCTCCTAGCAAGGAAGCGAAAGTTGACCTCGACCACTCGCCAGCTCCTTCCCTTCCCCTGTTTTCCCCTGGACCACATCATCCAGCTGAACCTTGGTGATTACCCACTCAAGAAAACAAAGTTATACAGGGAACAAATGTAACTGTAGTATATGGCAAGGCTGAGAGCAAAAGTGACATAATCATAATTATGTAAATATCTGAAAGTCAATTTAACCAAAAATCGTCAAACAACCAACATAGGAGGCAACAGGAGATTCAGACCCCACTGGGATCACATGGGGAAGTGGCTCGCAGCCAGTGAAACAGCAATTTCGTTTCTCAGGTTCAACTACTGACTTTGTTTTCTTTTATTTGAGACAGGGTCTCACTCTGTCACCCAGGCTGCAGTGCAGTGGCACAATCTAGGCTCCCTGTAGCCTCAAACTCCTGGGCTAAAGTGATCCTCCTGCCTCGGCCACCTGAGTAGCTGGGATCACAGGTGCACACCACCGTGCCCAGCTAATTTTTTTCTTTTTTATAGAGTCGGGGTCTCACTATGTTGTCCAGGCTCGTCTTGAACTCCTGGGCTCAAGCGATCCTCCCACTTCAGCCTCCCAAAATGCTGTAATTATAGGCATGAGCCACTGCACCCAGCCACCTACTGACTTTTTTTTTTTTTTTTTGTGATGGATTTTTGCTCTCGTTGCCAGTGCAATGGTGCAATCTCAGCTCACTGCAACCTCTGCCTCCCAGGTTCAAGCGGTTCTCCTGCCTCAGCATCCTAAGTACCTGGGACTACAGGCATGTGCTACCACACCCAGCTAGTTTTGTATTTTTAGTACAGATGGGGTTTCTCCATGTTGGTCAGACTGGTCTCGAACTCCCGACCTCAGGTGATCTGCCCACCTTGGCCTCCCAAAGTGCTGGGATTACAGGCGTGAGCCCCTGCGCCCAGCCCTACTGACTCTTCTTAGGAGGACAGCTCTTTCATCCTGGGATCACCTTGCTGGGACCAGCTTCCAGCTGTTAGGGCCACCTGAGGAGCCCCTCCTGCTCCCCACTTGCCTTTCCTCTGACTCCTCTCCAGTTCTCCTACCCTTCCTAGGATTTTTCTTTTCTATCCTATCTTCTCCTCAAGTCTATCCTTCCAGATCAAGGATGGACCCAGGAAATGAAGGGAGTGCCAGGGAGGCCTGGGCAAGCCACAGGCACAAGGTACCAGCTATAGCAACAGCTGCAGCCCAGGGCTGAAGATGACTGCTGCCGGATCTTCCTACTTATCTGGAGATGGCAACCAATTCAAATATCTTTGCTTAGACCAAGAGCCTGAATCGATTAAAAAAAAAACAACTGGCTCAGGCCGGGCACAGTGGCTTACGCCTGTAATCCCAGCACTTTGGGAGGCCAAGGTGGGAGGATCACCTGAGGTCAGGAGTTTGAGATCAGCCTGGCCAACATGGTGAAACCCCATCTCTACTAAAAAAAAAAATACAAAAATTAGCCGGGCACGGTGGTGTGCGCCTGCAATCCCAACTACTTTGGAGGCTGAGGCAGGAGAATCACTTGAACCCAGGAGGCGGAGGTTGCAGCGAGCCGAGATTGCACCACTGCACTCCAGCCTGGGTGACAAGAGCAAAACTGCATCTCAAAAAAAAAAAGAGAGGCGTCTAAGGCTGTGAGTTGGTTTTCTGAGTCTCAAAATCATACCAGAGTTTTCAGAGTCAGGTATGCACTGCAGAGCATGTGCCACAAACACTCCACCAGCACCCTCCAATCAAGAAACGAGCTTTCCTCACCTTTCTGGAAATACTCTTGGATTTTCCCTCGGAACCCCAGGCAGCTCTCCAAGGCTCTGTGTACCTCATACTACTTGTTTATGTGCTTTTTCACTCCCACTCCTTTTGCAACTCAAGCCAGTCCTGCTACCTCTTCGTGCCCAACAACATCCGCCCCACCCCAAGCACTGCAGGATCCTGGGCCCAGTTAAAGGCAGTGAACACGCATAGGTGTCGCAGCACGCTCACCTAGCCTCACCTAACTCTCTGAAGGAAAGCCTGCGGCAGAAGGGAGAGAAGCGGCCCCGAGTGCAGCTGAAGCACTCCTTGGGAGTCAGCCGAGACCCTCCATCCAAGCAGGGCCCAATCCTTGAACTTGGCCATGATAAGGAGAGGCTTCCAGGTGGTGGCAAGACTTGGCCACCACAGAGGACTTCTTGGGGACCCCCGTATCCTGCCCAGACTCAACCCTGCCTCAGCTTTTGGATCCTCCACAGACTATTTGGTGAGTGAGTTCCCAGCTCAGCCAGATGGGCAGCCTTTTCCCAAGAGCCTAGGGCTTGAGGAGCACCCCAGACCTCCTCTTCCCAGCCCATGGCCAGGGCAGGTGGGCAGTATTTGGAGGAGCTATTTGATTTGGCCAAGGGAAGGTGCCTTGGGATACCACATGGCCCTGATTCTAAACTAAAACCACCAGGAGACCTGCATCCTGCTCTGAATCTTGTGTGGCCACCAACACATCACTTTCCTCCTATGGGACTCAAACTACTGCAGCAAAGCTGGGGTATCCCCAGACGGAGGACCCTCTCTGTGCTGTTGGCAAGCAGCTTGCATGCTGCCCACAGTTGTGACTGGTGTGTGAGCAGGTGACGTGACAGAGGACTTCCTTATGTCACACAAACGGGCACACAGTCTGTGCCCCATACGTGGCACCACACCTCTGTGGGAGCCACATGTGTTTCAAAGGCACCACCCTGCCCACGCTGGCCCACAGCAGCGGGCAGAGCTGGAGTCATCCCTGAGGCAGGGTTACTAGAGTGGTCCTCCACAAGTGTGACCCTGCCCTGCAGAGGAGACAGCGTCTGGTGCAACCACCAGCTCTCACAGTCACAGGCTTGCCAACCTTCGCCAAATTCCCTAAGTTTCCCCATCTGTACAGTGAGGCTAATATGAGCAGTCATCGGCTTTACAGAACTGCTCACAGGTTTTAAGCAGGACAAGGGTAACACACCGCATTGAGCAACATGCCCATAATCTCCGGCCCCACTTACTGCCCGCCCTTCCTTTGCTCTTTAGTGCCCCTGTGTCCTGCCACCCACAGGGGTCCTCAAACCCCCTGCAGGGAAGATGGGCCCTTTCCCTTGGATGGATTCTCCTCTGGCAGAAGGCATTGAGAAGGCCCAGCACCCAGGAACAGCTGTGTAGAGGTCCCGAGCCCAGGCAGCAGCCCCTCTCCAGGATGCTGTCTAGTCCTTCTGATTTTTCCTGCCCAGGTCTCAAAATTATGCTCAGAGAAGACAGACTTGAAGGATTATGCCCTTCCCAATGCCAGCTGGTGTTCGGACATGCTGAGCCTGTACCACGAATTTCTGGAGAAAACCCAGTCTAGCGGCTGGGTCAAGTTGCCCTCCTACAAGTCCAACAGAGACCACATACGGGGATTCAAGCTCCCGTCCAGACTGGAAGTTGCTTCAGGTAGGGCCAGGACCATGAGCACACACACCCCAGCCACGCTTCCCTGTGTTCTAAGACCCTCAGAAGCAACCTCACAGGCAACCTTCCAGTTCTCAGCCCAGTTCTTCCTGCTGTCCAACTCCACCCCTCACGCTGCAGCCCAGGCAACAGGCAGGTAGGGTGACCTCTCAGGTCTCCAGCTCCCCTCCTCCCATCTGACGCACCACACCCTGGTGGGCCCACCTTTGCTCCTAGCCAAGCATGTCCCCACTGGAAGACAGCTAGCCCAACTCCGCGCCTGACTTCTCACTGGTCGCTCGTCCCTAACTGTCAAGCCTCATCCCAAGCTTTCCCCTCCAACCCCATGAAAGCCCTTGGACGCCGCACCCCCTCCACTGCAAGCCTTGCACACCATCCCTGCTCTGTGGGGTCTGGAGCAGCACTCCTGAAAGACCCATTGGCTCCTAATGATATAGAGCTTCCACCTTCGTGTGTGTGTGTGTGTGTGTGTGTGCACGCACATGTGTATCTTCCTGTCTCTCTCATTCATATATGTGGTCTTTCTGCCCAGTGATGAATGGGTGGTACAGGGGACAACTACCCTTGGGTTTATGGCACAAACAAAGCAGGGATACCAACCAGTAATTTTTTAAAAAGAATTTGGTACTTCTGGCCAGGCACGGTGGCTCACGCCTGTAATCTCAGCACTTTGGGAGGTGGAGGCAGGTAGATCACTTGAGGTCAGGAGTCTGAGACCAGCCTGGCCAAATGGTGAAACCCCGTCTCTGCTAAAAGTACAAAAATCAGCTGGGCGTGGTAGTGGGCACCTGTAATCCCAGCTACTCGGGAGGCTGAGGCAGGGAGAATAGCTTGAACCCAGGAGGCAGAGGTTGCAGTGAGCCAAGATTGTGCCATTGCACTCCATCCTGGGCAACAGAGCAAGACTCCATCTCCCAGAAAAAAAAAAAAAAAAGAATTTGCTACTTCTTTTTGTTTGTTTGTTTTTGTTTTTGTTTTTGTTTTTAAATAAAGACAGGGTTTCACCATGCTGGTCCGGCTGGTCTTGAACTCGCGACCTCAGGTGATCCACCCGCCTTGGCCTCCAAAGTGCTTGGATTACAGGCGTGAGCCACCGCGCCTGGCCAAAGAATTTGCTACTTCTAAAAAAGGATGTAGTAGTGGTAGTTGTCTTGGAAAAAAATCAGAACGTTGATGGACTTTTCTGCTCTCATTTTACTGTTTAGTATTATTTGTTTGAATTATATGTGGACTACATAATTACATTTTTAATTTTCAATGCTTATGGTCTCCTAAAGTCTTGCCCTAGCCCTGATCCTATCTCTACTCTCAGCCAGGGCACTTCCTGCATGTTTCTCCCCTAGACAGAGAGGCCCTGTGAGGACAGCAACTGTGCCTCTGCTCCCAGAGGGAAGGCTCCCTGGGAGTGGACCGGGTATCTTCTGATTTTCTCTCCTTAATCTTGTACCAGAGGCAAGACTCAACCAAACGGTGCTGCCTCCTGACCACACCCTTCCTCTTCTGGCTGTGACAGTGCTTTTCTGGCTGTGACAGTGCTTCTCTCTCCCCATGCAAAGGTGACTTCACCAGGCGCATCTTCACCAGGTGCATCCAAGTGGAAGGACAAGGCTATGAGTATGTCATCTTTTTCCAATCACCCAAGAAGTCGGTCTGTCTTTTCCAACCAGGCCCCTACCTGGAGGGCACCCCAAGGTAAGGTCACCAGTAGAACTTTGGCTGCCTCCTGGGCTTGGCTCAGTAAGGCAGGTTCAGCACCCACCAGGCTGGCCCTGGAGTCTGTATCTTTCTCTAAGGGGTGAGGATGGGAGTGTGGGGCATGGGCTTCAGCCTTACAATACCAGGCCTGGAAGGACATACAGCGTTATCTGGCCCAGTTCCCACTGTGCAGATAAGGGCTCCTCATCAAAGTCTCAAAATTTTACAGACTAAAGACCTACAAGGCCACTTTGAGAAGAATGTGGTACACTTGGAAGAGGGCAAGATCTAGAATCTAGACTCTGACTTCCTGTCCTGCTCGGCCGCTGCTGGCTGTGGGACTCCGAGCAAGCAATTTGACCCCTGGTCTTTAGTCTTCTCACCTGAAACCTGGGGCAATAATATCTACATGCCAGGGTGACCAGAGACATGATATTATGGGCCTATGTGTGCATGCTCATGTATATAAAGTACAGTACAGTATCAGACACTGCCTATCTAAAACCCAGGTTCTACTCATGGGGAAATGCAGGTGCACACAGCGAAAGCAACTTGCCCAAGGCAGTACCAGCAATCAAAGTCAGATCCAGGACTCTAATCTGGGAGGTGAGATTCCAAGTCCACTCTTCTCTCCACTGCTCTCTGCTGCCTCCAGACTTGGAACAGACCTAGGGAGGAATGCACACTGGGCATAAATGTGTCCCTAGGGAAATCAGGCTGGTCCTGGGCCACCAAGTTCATGGTTGCCCCCTTTCTCCACCATCCCTATGCCTGCTCCAGATGGTCACTGAAAGCTGGAGGTGGGGCTGGAGCTCCTGCAAGGGAAAGAGAGACAAGAGAGGGCAGGAGTGGCTTTAGAGTCCTGAGGCCTGAGAGGGGCTCAACTGGGGTTAAATAGAATCCAGACTGCTAAATAGATGTCAAGGCCTCCAGAGGCTGTGGATGCCAACTGCAGCCCTCGGTCACCCTGGTTATCCCAAGGAAGTCCTCCACCGGGACACTGCTCCACACACTGGGATGTGCAGATACTAGTGAAGAATTCATGTGTGAAGATTTAGATTAGATTAGGATGTGAAGAATTGCTCAGAACCCTGCCCAGGCCATGGACCCACCCCCTCTTCTGAAGCATGGCTGACTTTTATTTAGGGGCTGATGGAGGTGAGGCCAAAGAGGCAGAGGAGGACCATCCAACACTGAGGCCAGTCAGTGGATTGAGGGGTTGGGGAGGTCCAGAGAAGAGATTAGTATCCACCAGGCCCCTAGACCATGGGGAGTGGGAAGGAGGAGTACTCACTGACCAAATGCTACTCTGCAGATCCACATACCAGCCAGTGGGTCCCTAGCCTGGCCAGTGAAGACAACAAGGAGAGAGTTGGGTTCGCGTTCTTTGACACCAACTCTTTTCACCCTCTTTCAAGCAATTTGGGAGGTAGAGAGGGAAGTGCCTAAGAAGTGGGTAAATTATGTTTGCAAACTTTTATTTAATCCGCTGAGATCGAAATTATTCTTATTCACAATTCATAGTGGAAAAACTAAGGCTCAGAAAGATTTAGTAATTTGCTCAAGATCAAACAGGTAATGAGCAATGGGCCAAGGAGACAACTGAGTGACTGTGTCTGCATGACCTCCAGCTGTCTCCACCGAAGAGGCAGGGAAGGAAGGGTATGGGAAAGCCACTGGTCACAGGAGCAGGAGGGTAACCCATGGCAGTAGAGCGTGGACAGCTGATCTGGGTCTGTGGAGAATTGGGACTGTGGTTTTGAAAATCAGGAACTCAAATCCGTTTGGTGCTATTGGAATTCTAAAATTGGGCGCCTTTCTATTTTCCCCAAATTAGCCACCCACGAAGTGGCTAACATGAAGCTTGCACAAGCAAGAATGAACATGTTATGCTTTTTTTTTTTTTTTTTTTTAGAGATGGGATTTCTTCATGTTGGCCAGGTTGCTATTGAACTCCTGACCTCAGGTGATCCACCCACCTTGGCCTCCTAAAGTGCTGGGATTACAGGGGTGAGCCACTGCACCCAGCATTTTGTTTTTTTTTTTTTTTTTTTTTTGAGACGGTGTCTTGTTCTGTAGCCAGGTGCCAGGCTGGAGGGCAGTGATGCAATCTTGGCTCACTGCAACCTCCACTCACCGGATTCAAGCAATTCTCATGTCTCAGCCTCTCGAGTAGCTGAATTACAGGCACTTGCCACTACACCAATTTAGTTTTTGTATTTTTTAGTAGAGATGAGGTTTCACCATGTTGGCCATGCTGGACTGGAACTCCTGACCTCAAGTGATCCACCCACCTCAGCCTCCCAAAGTGCTGGGATTACAGGCATGAGCCACTGCGCCCGGCCATTCTAGGCATTCTAAATAAAGCAAATGTCTGCAGCATTTGAACATTTCAGCTCAATTTCGGCAATGAGCCTGCTGAGGTGGGTTCTCTGCTTTCTGTGGCAACACTGCTCAGAAGTCTGTCGTGCCAGCCCCTTGATAGGTCATAAGTTATGTTTCACATTTACTTATCTTGACACGTGGGCCCCGCACTGACTGTAGGGACTGGTAAGGTGAGAAACAGCCCAGGGTCGTGCCTCGAAGACTGAGTCAAAAAGTTCAGGGGCTTTTTCATTTCCCGTGTATGCACACCCTTCCAAATTATGGCAATTGTTGCCGGCAATTAGGTAATGAATCAGAAAAGCATTTTCTATTAACTTTATCAGGAAAAAACAGTTTTCCCTGATGAAATAGAACAGTTGTATCAGTGGCCACAAACACATGCTGAAGCAAAACAGAAAAGCTCGGTTGATTTTGATGGATTCGATCAGATGGGATGCAGCTGTTTCCTTTCCTATTTGTCTGCCCTGAGGCTGAAGGTCTGTGTTTGGAAGGGTCTAGGGAAAGGGAGAGGCGGGGTCACCGCAGGAGGGAGGAAAGGCCCAGTGTGGGGGTCCACCCAGCGGCCCCAGCCCAGACCTTGCTCCTCACCCCACCCTACCCCCAGGTTTGCCCACGGCGGGTCCCTGGCAGCCATGATGGATGAGGCCTTATCTAAAATTGCCTACCTGGCTGGACAGGGACTGCTCACACAAAGCCTCAACATCCAGTTCAAAAAGTAAGTAAGGGCCCTTGGGGCACTGGCCAAAGTCACAGCCCTTCTCATCCCTGGGAGTGGCCATCCTCGGCAGCTGGGGTACGGGAGCCCTGCCTGCCACTGTCCTTCCCAGCCCACTCCCCAGCAGTTCCTCTAGTCCCCGGCCAGGATGCAGCCTCTGCTGTCCAACTTTTGGGAGCTGACAAAAAAGGCCCTGAGCCCAGGGCCACTTATGAGACCTCAAGGCAGGGAGGAATGAAGAGAGGGAAGAAGACACAGAGGGTGAAGGGATGGGGGGCAGGGCTCGCAGAAGAGATGGGCTAAGCTGCCTCCTGTCCCAGCTTGATCCCCGTGGGCTCTCTGGTTGTGATGGACATAGAAGTGGAAAAGATTGAAGACCAGAAGGTTTACATGTCCTGCATCGCCCAGAGCAGAGACCAGAAGACAGTCTATGCCAAGTCCTCAGGTAAACAAGCCCCCAGCCCAACCCCAGGCCCCGTCCTGCCACCACCCACCCCCAGAACAAACAGGAAGAAGGAAAGATGCCAAGGATTCGTCCCAAGCTGCAGTCCATCTTCTTTAGGGTGGGATGGGGCACCTGCTGGAGATACAGGTGAAGTGAGGGAGAGCAGAACCAGGGTATTTTTTCTCTGTATGAATTACACAACTTGTCCTGAAAGGACAGCACCCAGGTAACGGGTAGTTTGGCTCCGCACGCCCAGAGTGCCCGTCCATCTCCTGGCGTCTGAGTGCGGCTCTCGTGGCTCAGCTCACCCCTCTCTTACAGGTGTCTTCCTTCAGCTGCAGCTGCAAGAAGAGTCGTCATCCCAGTAACAGTCACTGTGCCTGCAGGAGAACCTCTCACTGCTTCTCCTGCCTGCCTGGGACCTGCCACAGAGCAGGGAGGGGTCCTCAAGAAGCAGCTGGTGAGGCGAGGGAAAGGGCTCTTTTCTCTGACTTAATAAAGTCTCACAGCACCATTCTCGGCCCAGGGCCTTTCTATGGTTGGAAATCAAAATCTTTCCAGGGCATCCATCATACCCACCTTCCCATTCAGCACCAACTGAAAAGACTTACTGAGTACCAGCCAGGTGCCAGGCACTAAGCGAGGCACCAGGCACCCAGCAGTGACAGACAGGACCCCAACCTCAAGATGTGCAATCTGGGGGCCAGGGGCCAAATGCACAGAGTGCCCCATCACACTTCTCTCACGCCCACCCAGGCTTCCATCACGAGTGCAGTGTCGTCTCAAACGGAGGAGGGGGCAATTTTACTCTACGAAAGCAATCAGAAAACGCCTTCTAGAAGAAACTCTTCCTGAACTGTCTCAAAAGTTAACTGGTGTTCACTAGGCAGGCAGGGGAGGGGAGGATATCTCAGGCAGAGGGAAAGTAAGAGAAAGGTGCAGAGGTGAAAGCGCACAGGGACTGTGGAGAAGAGCAAGGTGTTGAGAGGGGCAGGCGCTTAGGGAAAGAGAAGGTGGGCAGGGGCAGGAGCAAGCCAAGGGAAGGCTTCATAATCCCTGCTGGAGAGCTGGAACTTTGTCTTGCAGGCAACAGGGAGCCTCTAAAGGGCTTGCGCTGGGGAGCGACAGAGCTTTGTTATTTTCAGCAAGACTGAAGGCAGGCACTGGTCAGGTGATCCCTGCAGGCTTTACACTAGAGACAGTAAGGGCTTGCAGGGGTCAGGGCCTCAGCGCTGAGAGGTACGGGAAAATATTACAAATACAGCAAGTGCAGGATTTTGCCACCAGTTATACAGTGTGGATCTGTGAAGGAGAGCTGTCTAGGATGACTCCAAGTTTCTGGCTGACGGGTTTCCAGGTGATTATCACTGGAAATACAGAAAGAGGTGGGGGTAAAGAATGAGCTCAGTTTTACGTGCATCGAGCTTGAAGTGCCCTTGGAAGTTGCACCACGTGGCAGGTGCCAGCAGGGACGTGGATATGGTGCTATGGGTCTCAGGAGAGATGAGCTACTGATTCGAATTGTGAGTCAATATGAAATGTGACCTAAAGCCCCTGGGAATGTCTTACGCAGAGTGAAAGTGAGGAGGAGGCGAGGGGAATGACAGAGGTGAGGAGGGAGGGGAAATGGGAGGGAGGAAAGGAGACAAAAAGAGGTCAAATATAGAACCCGAACCTTAGGTCACACTGAGACTTCGAGTTGTGATAGAAGACCAAGGATCCACTACAGAGGCTGAGAACGGGACAGGCATGACCATCCTTTGGAGGAAGAGGCCGGCAGCAGCAAACGCTGACGAGAAGGCAAGGAAGATGAGAATTAAAAAGAAGCCTTTGAGGCAGGTGCAGTGGCTCACATCTGTAATCCCAACACTTTGGGAGGCCGAGGCGGGAGGATTGCTTGAGGCCAAGAGTTTGAGACCAGCCTGGGCAACAAAGTGAGACCTCCATCTCTACAAAAAGCAAAATAGCAGGAAAATAAAATAAATCAGCACATAATAAAATTAAAAAGAAGCCTTTGGATTTGGTCATGAAGAAAATGTGGTTTCCTTTGCCAGAGCAATTTTAGGAGGCGGGAGAAAAATCCAGATTACAGTGGATGAAAATATGAACACGGAATGAGGAAATGAATGTAGATGCTTCTTTCTAGGAATGTTGTTGTTATTCAAGGAAAGATATTTGAGTGTATTATAAATTGCTAGTGGAGAGAGGCTGGAAACCTTTAGGAGAAAGACAGGGGCGTCATCCAACAGAGCAGGTCCCTTAGAGCTGTCTTGGAAGCCATGGGAGAGCATCAGCATGACTGACACCAAAAGGAAGGGGGTAGAGTGTAGATCAGGACAGGAAGTTGAGGGGATTCAACCCAGAGTGCTTCAACTTTCTCAGTGACATGGAAGGCAAGGCCATCAGTGGGGAAAGAGAGGTCTGGAGGAAGTGGGATGGTTTGGAAAAGCCGCTGTAGGGATCAGGAAAACAAGTACCAGATACCTGTGTGGCCAAGACATGCTTGAGTGCCCAGCTGCTGGTAGAAAACAGGTGTCTGGAGTGGCACCAGCCTTAGGAGAGAGGAAGGTGGGAGCCAGCTGGCAAAACCCAAGGGCAATGGTGGATGAGTCAGGTGAGAACAGTGGAAGGGGAGGAAAGAGAGCAATGCGGCTGGTACACATTTCTAAGGACAAAAGATTTGCTATGAGGAAGAAGAACAATGGAGGAGGCAACGGCTACCCAGGAGAGGTCTGTGGCTCCTCCAAGCCTGGGGAGGAGAAGGATGGGACCAGTTTCCACAGAGAGGGCTATAAGAAAGAGGTGTCTGGTGTTGAGACAGAATTCCACTGAGGCTAGTAGGTGGAGGGGATGTTCAGGCAGAGGTTAAGATTAGGGAAGGTTTACCAAAGAATGAGAGCTTCCAGGGCTATATCATAAAGGACTTTGTTATTAGGTATGGTAAAACCAAATATTGAAACAGATAAGTCTTTGAATCTCCATAGCTTAACCCATATCTTCAAATAGAATGTATTTCTCACTCACATAAAGTTCAGCCAGTGGTGTCTAGGAGTCATTCAGGAACCTGGCTGACAAAAGCTTTGTTATCTCCAATACATGACTTCCAAAATCACCCTAGGTGTTGGCATCCAGTTACCAGATGACAGACTCCACAAGGGAGGTGTTCTGGGTCAGGCCTCCAGGTGGTTGCATGGGCTAGGACTCAGTCACAAGGCCCCACCAAACTGCAAAGAAGTCTGGTTAGAAAATATGGTCTAACTATATGTTGTCTGTTTTTGTTTTTGTTTTTGTTTTTGTTTTTTTATAATCTACAAACTTTATTCAGATTTTGCCAATTGCCCACTAATATCCTTTTTGTGGTTCAGGATCCAATTCATTTTCTTTTTCTTTTTTTCTATTATTATTAAAAGACAGGGTTTCACCATGTTGGCCAGACTGGTCTGGAACTCCTGACCTCAGGTGATCTGCCCGCCTCAGCCTTCCAAAGTGCTGAGATTATAGGCGTGAGCCACTATGCCCAGCCCAGGATCCAATTCAGAATCATATGTCACATTTAGTTGTCAGGTTTCTTCCTTTTTTTTTTTTTTAAAGATAGGGTTTCACCATGATGGCCAGGCTGGTCTTGAACTCCTGACCTCAGGTGATCCTCCCACCTCGGCCTCCCAAAGTGCTAGGATTACAGGCGTGTTTTTTTTTTTTTTTTTTTTTAAGACAGAGTCTCGGTCTGTTGCCCAGGCTGGAGTGCAGTGGTGCAATCTTGGCTCACTGCAACCTCCACCTCCTGGGGTCAAGCAATTCACCTGCCTCAGCCTCCAGAGTAGCTGGGATTACAGCGCATGCCACCACAGCTGGCTAATTTTGTTTATTTTTAGTAGAGATGGGGTTTCACCATGTTAGCCAGGATGGTCTTGGTCTCCCGACCTAGTGATCTGCCCGCCTCGGCCTCCCAAAGTGCTGGGATTACAGGTGTGAGCCACCGCGCCCGGCAGGTGTCATTTTTTTTTTTTTCAAAGATGGGTTTCACCATGTTGGTCAGGCTGGTCTTGAACTCCCAACCTCAGGTGATTCGCCTGCCTTGGCCTCCAAAGTGCTTAGATTACAGGCGTGAGCCACCACACCCAGCCAAGTGTCATGTTTTTTTAATCCCCTTTCATTTGAAACAGTTCCTCTTTCTTTGTCTTTCATGACTTTGACATGTTTTTTTTTTCTTAATTTCTTTTTTTAGAGACAGGGTCCTGCTCTGTTGCCCAGGGTGGAGTACAGTGACGTGATCATAGATCACTGCAGCTTCAAACTTCTGGGCTCAAGAGATCCTCCTGCCTCAGCCTCCCAAGTAAATGGGACTACAGATGCATGCCACCACGCTAAGCTAATTTTTTTAAAAAAATTTTTTTGTATAGATGGGGTTTCCCCATGTTACCCAGGCTGGTCTCAAACTGCTGGCCTCAAGTGATCCTCATACCTTGGCCTCCCGAAGTACTAAAATTACAGGCACGAGCCACTGTTTGGAATCCAGGCCACTGACATGTTTCTTAGAGTGCAAGTTGGTTGTTTTGTGAGTGTTCCAAGGTTTGGAACACTCGTTGGTTTCCTCATAACTAGATTGAAGTTGTGCATTTTTCTCAGCAATATTTCAGAAGCAATGCTGTGGCCTTCTCAGTGCTTCATGACAAGAGAAACGTGATGCTGATTTGTCCCATTAATGCCAATGTTCCCTTTGATCAGTTGATTACTGTGGTGTCTACCATATTTCTCCACTGAAAATTACTATTTTTACCTTTTTAGTAAGTATCTTATTGGGAGATATTTTGAGATTTATAAATATCCTGTTTCTCACCATACCTTTGCCCATTAATTTTAGCTTTTATTGACCATTCTTGCCTAAGGCAATTATTACTGTGATAGTGGCCAATGGGAATTTTCTAATGCCATCATCCCTTCAACATGTTTTCATTCTAACTATATGTTGAAGAAGAAAGTAAAATAGGGGGCCAGGCATGGTGGCTCATGCCAGTAGTCCCAGCACTTTGGGAAGCTGAGGCGGGTGGATCACTTGAGGTCGGGAGTTTGAGATTAGCCTGGCCAACATAGTGAAACCCCAATCTCTACCAAAAAATACAAAAATTAGCTGGGTGTGGTGGCACACACCTGTAATCCCAGCGACTCAGGAGGCTAAGGTGGGAGAATCGCTTGAAACCTGGGAGGCAGAAGCTGTGGTGAGCTGAGATCACACCACTGCACTCTAGTCTTGATGACAGAGTGAGACTCTCTCCCAAAAAAAAAAAAAAGAAGATGAAAGAAAGAAAGAAAAATGGGTTTGGTGAGTAGCCAGCAGCCACTGCCTCAGTTTGAGAGGAGGGCCAGTAGAAGATGAAAGAGTCTATGTAAAAACTCTTACTCTGGCAAGTAAAATATTCAGCTTCAGGCATATACTAGAGTTCCAGGATCCAGGGCAGGAGCTGGGTTATTCAGGAAATCAGAGAGAAAAAGGTATTCAGGAAACCCTTTGTGACATGGAACCAGGTCAGAGAGTTGTGCACAAATTCAGCAGCAGTGGTGAGGTAGGAGGGTCAGGCTCCCTCTCCAGTACCTAGACCACATGCTTCCTAAGCCATCACTCCCAAATGATGGGCAAAGGATAGGTGGACGTGGATTTGAAGGGCCTCGATCCAGTGCCTTTCAAAATCTACGTATGTACTGGAGGCCACAGCCCAAAAGCTCAGGACAATCAACTATTGCCTCTCCCATATACCCACATAAAAACCTTTTCTCCTTCTGCACTTTCACAGTGGCCGTGATATCTACACCCTAGACCCAGAGTCTAAATTACTGTATACTAAAAAACTGGTTGCTCTTCATTTATGGTCAAGGAGAGTCCAATCTTCATTCAAACATTCCCAGAAGAAGGAAGGAAATACATTCCATCCTTCCTATGCAGTCAGGAAAAAGAAGAGGCTGGTCCGAGGGCAACAGTGTTTACAGCTAATCGATCACAAACAGTTGCAGATTTCTTTGTTCCAACTCCACTCCCGCTGCTTCACTTGACTCGCCTAAAGAGAAAAAAGAAAAGGAAGAAAAATTAAACAGTTGTGTTTGAGTTTCCATACTAAAATAGATTAAATGCATCCCACCACTTCTCTGCTGAGATCACTGTCTACGAGAAACAGGCACAGGGTAGAAATCCACAGAGGTGGCTGGGCGTGGTGGCTCACGCCTGTAATCCAAGCACTTTGGAAGCCAAGGTGGGTGGATCACCTGAGGTCAGGAATTCAAGACCAGCCTGACCAACATGGTGAAACCCCGTCTTTTAAACAGAAAAGATTAAAAAAAAAAAAATCCACAGAGGTGAGAGCCTGTCAGGCAAGGCCCCACGGCCAGGCTGGGAGTGTCAGCCTTGGGTAAGGCCAGCTGGGCAGACAGGAGTCTTGGAAAGGGAAAAATGTCCCAGCAGCTGGGGCACTTCTCTGGTGTCTAGGGTTTGGCAGATGCCTCTCCTCTCTCAGAAGCTGAGTATTACAGTGTCTGGCAGAAACAAGGGACATTGCTGCCATCACATTTGGAAACCCATACCCACCTACAGTGCATTTATGAGGAATGTAGCTACTGCAGAGGTAGATGGGGCTGGAATCCAGCAGGCCATTCAGGAAAATGTAACAGCTCCTTCTGGTTTAAGCAGAGGATGTATGTCCTCCAGATGCCTGAGTCAAGTGCCAAGAGAAACCAAAGAATCAATAAGGCCAGTGGAAGGCCAACCAGTTCAAGAAAGCAGGGGATGTCAGTAGCTCAGACTAGCTCTTAAAGGAGGGGGCCATTGAGACCTTTCTGGAACGAGACTGCAGAGACAGGTCATTCATTGCAGGTCCTGAGAAGAAGGAGCTTCAAGGCACAGTTTATCACCGACTGTATCACATGCCAGAGCCCACCGTGAGCACTGGTGGCCAAGTCACGCTTAGGCCACCACTAGGCCACAAGACATACAGCTAAGCAAGACTCAAAGCCCAGGGAGCCTTGTAGTAGCTGCCTGCGTCCCGGAGGAAAGGCCTGTCCCCTCTCTGCCTCTCCATCTTGCTTGGACCCAGGAAACAACTCCATACTGCCTAGACCCCTAAGTGTCTCTCTGCAGTGGCACCTAGAAAAGAAGGCAGGGCCCTGGGGTCACCTGGGAAATTCTCAAGGAGCAGCAGCAATGGCCCTGGGAGAGGTGAGAAGACAGCATTCTGGGTTCCCACTGAAAGGAGCAGCTCTGCTCAAATCTGAAGACCCTTAGTGTAAAAGAAAGAATAATGCTCTTTGAGATAAAAGATCTGGGTTCTAGTCTCAACTCTGCTACTGTCTGGCGCATCATTTCTTCCTGGGTCTGTTTTCTGTTCTGCAAAAATGAGGGTACATGAGGTGACATCCACGTTCCTTCCAGGTCAGATATTTCATTGTTCCAGTCAAGCCAACTTTTGGCTACACATCTGCCAGTCTTGCCTGAGGGCTCACAGATCCCCGGCCTTCCCATATTCTGCTTTATATTGCAGAGGGTCAGTACCTGGATGCCTGCAAACTATGTTTTCCAGGCTTTTTTGTCACCTGGCTTTGGAGGCCCTGGTGGCACACTGGAAGGTGGGAAGGGGAAGAAGTAAGGTGTGATGGTTAATACTGAGTGTCAACTTGATTGGACTGAAGGATGCAAAGTATTGATCCTGGGTGTGCCTGCAAGGGTGTTGCCAAAGGAGATTAACATTTGAGCCAGTGGGCTGGGAAGGGCATCCCCACCCTTAATCTGGGTGGGCACAGTCTAATCAGCTGCCATCAAGGCCAGAATAAAAAGCAGGCAGAAGAATGTGAAAAGACTAGACTGGCTTCCCCTCCCAGTCTACATCTTTCTCCCGTGCTGGATGTTTGCTGCCCTTGGACATTGGACATCAAGTTCCTCAGCTTTGGGACTCAGACTGGCTTCCTTGCTCCTCAGCCTGCAGACAGCCTATTGTGGGACCTTGTGATCGTGTGAGTTAAAACGCCTTAATAAACTCTCCTTTACATAGATATATATTCTATTCGTTCTGTCCCTCTACAGAAGCCTGACTAATACACAAGGGATTTTTCTCCCTTTCTCTTTGCTTTGGGAGGGAACTTAAGTACTGATTGTGTCTCCATGGTTGCAGATCCTCCTAGACACCCCCTTACCATCCTGTTTGCCTTTTAAACTCTTCTGACACCACAAAGCTCCGTGTTAAACTCCCTCCGTTGAGCCACTTAGCAAGTGCCATTTTCCTGGCCAGTTCCTGACAAACGCAATCTGGTTAATTCCAAATCTCTGTCCATCTTTCCGCTGCTCACTGCACAGCTGAACAGCTGGAGAAAAAAACACACAACCATGCTGTCCAGTTCCAGTTTAAAGTCATGATCACGACCCTCAAGTGGGCCCTTAATGCGGTCCTGCAATCATCCTGAGTTCCCTAGGCCATTCATTCTCCTGCTCTTCTAGGCAGCTGTTCAAGTCCTTAACCTCTCTACTCAAATTCCTGATACCACCACCTTCTCCCTTATCATCACTCTCAGCTGATGACCTTGCTTCCTGTTTCATGGAGAAATCAGAAGCATTCAGAAGAAAACAAGCTTTCGGCATCACATCTCTCCACCTGCCAGTCTCTACACATTTATTCTCCCTTCTCTCCAGCATCTGTCCACACAGCAGGGAAACGACAACCCCTAGACCTGTTTCTTATGCACAACATAAGAAATGGTCTTGTCTACCCAGTTGCACTATTCCAACAACATTTTTTCTTCTCTCTGCATTATCGATTTTCCCCTTTCTATTGGATCTTTCCAATCAGCATACAAACATGCCATTGTTTCTCTCATTTAAAAATTTTCCTGGCTGAAGCTCGGTGGCTCACAGCTGTAATCCAAAGACTTTGGGAGGCCAAGGTGGGTGGATCACCTGAGGTCAGGAGTTTGAGACCAGCCTGATCAACATGGTGAAACCCCATCTCTACTAAAAATACAAAAATTAACTGAGCATGGTGGCACACACTTGTAATTCCAGTTACTTGGGAGGCTGAGGCAGGAGAATCACTTGAACCCGGGAGGCGGAGGTTGCAGTGAGCCGAGATCACACAGCTGCACTCCAGCCTGGGCAACAGAGTGAGACTCTGTTGCAAAAAAACAAAAAAAGTCCCTTGATTCTACCTCCACCTCTGGCCACTACCCCACTTCTCCCCTACTCTTTCAGCAAACTCTTCAAGACTGTTGTCTTTGCTCACTCTCTTTCTCCTTTCATTCTTTCTTGAGCCCACTTTGATCAAGCTTTTGCCCCACCTCTCCACTGAAACTGCTCTTGTCAAGGTCACAGATAACTTCTCACTGCTAAATCCAATGATCAATTCCCAGTCCTCATCTCACCTCATTTTGCCTCATCCTCTGGCACAGCTGGTTCCTCCTCTCCCCAGTCTTTCAATGTTGGAGCACCCAGGACTCAGTCTTTGAATCCTTTCTCTTTTTACCTATCAAGTCTCATGGCTTTAAGTTCAGTCTACGTTTCTCCTGGTGTCCACATTTATACTTCCAGCCTGGACCTCTCCTCCGAGCTCCAGACTCCACAGCCTACTGGACATCTCCATTTGATCTCTAATAGACATCTCAGCTTGAACAGACCCCAAACTCAGCACCTGATTTTGCCTCCTCTCAGTAATTGGCAACTTCATTCTTCCAGTTGCTGCTCCTCTTTCTTTGGATGAGGATGGATCCATCAGGAAATCCTGTTTGCTCTTATGTTCAGAATAATCCAGAAACTGACCACTACAGCCCAGATCATGTCCCAGTCATCTCATCCCAAGATTATTTCAGTGGTCTCCTATCTGCTCTCCCTACCTTGACCGTTACCCCTTCACTCTATTCTTAACACAGCCACCAGAGAGAACCTTCTAACACATAAGCCAAGTCATATCACCCCTTAGCTTACCACAAGTAGAAGCTAAAATTGCTGCAGTGCCTATGAGCCCCAACAGAGTCTGGCCCTGTTACCTCTCCAACCTCATCTCCCCTCATTCATTCTGTTCCAGCTACACTGACACCTGTGCCTCTTGGAGCACTCCAGGCATGTTCCTGCCTAAGGGCCTTTGCATTTGTGATTCCTTCTGCCTAGAATGCTTTTCCCTAGATATTCTTCCTCCTTCCCTCGTATCAATACTGAAATGAGGTAGCCATCCCTGACCAGTCTATTTAAAAACTGTATACTCCCCTGGTACCTTCACTCATCCTTCCCTACATTAATTTTCCCTACAACATTTATTTCCATCTAATAAATCATATTTTTATGAATTTATTTATGTCCATTGTCTTTCTTCCCCCACTAAAGTATGAACTGCATCTGGCCAGAGGAGTTATCACTGCGATATCCCCAAAGCCCAGAATAGTGCCTGGAACATAGTACGTACTCAATAACTGTGGTTGAATGAATGAATGTAGCCACAGAATCAAATTTCCCTGGGTCCTACCCTACTTCTGGACTTCTTATAATGGAAGCCAAGTGTCCATATTGTTAAATCAGACTGAATTGGGTTTTCTGTTTTCTCATACTTTTAGCGGATGTCAGCCTAACTGATGCCCACGTGTTATCTTGTTTAATCCTCATACCAACTCTGAGAGTTTTATTCTTCTGGTTTCCAGATGGAAAAGGTAAGTCCCAAAGAGGTTAAGTTACATGCTAGAGGTCACACAGCTGGTCAGTTGCAGAATCCAGATTCCCAGCCCATCTGACTGATGCCAAAGCCATAAAAACAGCTGCACTTCAAGAAGACTGGCCCTCCCCAGAAACACCACCAGAGCTGAGCTGAGTCAGGATCCATAGGAATAGAAGGTCTGGAGGCTGCCAGGGATCTCCACAAAAGAAACACTTACTTCGTTAAGATCTTCAAGTATCAGATGACAAAATAATCACTGCATTCCCCGGTTTGTTTCATCTTGTTTGTTTCCTGCATTTCACAATTTGTCTTATTGTTGCTTGCACGCTTATTATCTATCTCTCCCCTTACACAGCTCTCTATTCTGTGTATCCCCAGCACCTAGCACAATGCCTGGTACATTTTAGGCACTTCAATGAATGGATGAACAAATTGATTGGATGAACAAATTTTGCTTACTACTTCACTCATCAAATACACCCTGATTGAATACCTGCTTTGCACTAAGCACTGTTTTTATTATTCTTAGTCTAATAAGAGAGGTAGACATTAAACAAATAACCACATAAATAGAGGGGGGAAACCGTAATCAATGCCATAAAGGAAAAGTATGGGGTATTGTCAAAGTGTACAGCAGGTGCCCTAATTTAGATGGGAGAGTGTCAATGAGGGCCTCCAGAGCTGAAGGATAAAGGGGAAGAGTGGTCCTAGGAGAGGAACTATCCTTGCTGCCTTTCTTTTCTTTTCTTCTTTTTAAAATTTTTATTTATTTTTTTGTAGAGACTGGGTTTCTCCATGTTGGTCCGGCTGGTCTCAAACTCCCCACCTCAGGTGATTCGCCATCCTCGGCCTCCCAAAGTGCTGGGATTACAGGCGTGAGCCACCGTACCCAGCCCTCCTTGCTGCCTTTCAGGGATTGAAGGATAGTAGGTGTGCAACTAATGGTCTCATCTTCTCCGTGGTGGCCTGTGCTGCCTAAGATCTGCCAGAGATGGAGGGCCTAGGCCAGCTTGATCCTGCCTGTTGGATCCAGCTTTATCTTCAGTCTTTCTATGTCCAGAAATCCTGAGCCTGGCCACTTTTCCTTGAGCCAGAATAATTCAGAGAACTATTAGCCAGAATAACGCAGAGAACTGATCACTGCAAGTCACTCTACCTTGGAGCTATTGGAATGGCTCCAGAGAAAGGCACTGGGGCCCAAGGCAGATTTCCAACAAGGAGGGTTTTACATAAGACAGACTCCACCCGGGAGGGCTGGGGTGGGAACCAAGCACCAAAGAAGATGGGAGGCCAGTGCCCACTGATGGCTGTCTCCCTCTTCTCTGTAGCCCTCCCCAGCCCCTAAGCAGCCCAGCTCCAGCAGAGGAGGCCTGGGCACAGGAGTGGATTGCTGCTAGAAACCTGGCTTCAGCTGGAGGAAGTCAGAAGGCTGGGCTGATGGCCGCGCAGACAGAACTGTGTTTATCCAGGAAAAGAGGTAGGACGTAGGCAGCAGAGGCCCCTGCCAGCACCTCCCAGAAGGACTGCGCTGGGGGAGCAAGCTGGAGAGGAAGCTGCTCCCCTCTGGCTCTGAACGTGTCAGGGCCTGAGGCCAGAACCCAGAGGCGACCCACAGGTAAGGCCTGCACTCCAGGCGTGCGACGGAGAGGGTCGCGGGCTCGGATCCCGGGGCAGAGGGTCGGAACACGGTGCTCTTGGTGGCCCCGCGCAGGGGTGAGGCGAGCGCGTGGTGGCCCAACCTTCCGGAGACCGCTCTGGGGTTGGCGGAGAATCAATGCCGCCTTTGTGCTCAGTGGTTTCCTAGGGAGAAAAGGAGTGGAGAGTGGGAGGTGCGACCCAACGGCCCGGCCCCGCCCCGCAGACACGGGATGCAGTAGGGCTGGGAGGCGCGGGAGCTGGAGGGTCGGGGCTACCCGGGGTGGGATTCTGTGCCCCCGGGAGGTGCGTCTCCTTCAACCAGCCCTGGGTGCCCTGAGGTCAGCAGCCAGGTGTGTCCCCTGGCTGCCAGGAGCAGAAGTGAGTCCTCTTCTGGCTTCGAGCGACTCGAGGAGGGGAGGGAGGAGCCAGAGGAGGCAGGTGGAGCTAGGACTGAAGGATGGCTCAGGCCAGAGAAGTTTGCGCCGGGGCAGCCTGGCAAAGGGAGGGAGTCCAGAAGGCCGCCAGACTGGCTCCTGGAGGAAAACCCAAGTCTTCGAAATGGGCGGGGGAGAAGGGTGTGAGCCCGCCTAGGGCCCGGTGTCCCTTCCAGGGGATTGGGATCTGGGTCCTTTTGGTATTACGCGGTTATTATCCTATTTGTCCTAATAGTACCCTAGGGTTCTAGTGGGTGTGTTGGGCCCTCTAAAGTGAATGGCGCATCTTTAGTACCAATGGGAGAATCTGTGTACTTGGTGACCGGGGCCCGTATCTCAAAATGTGACTGGATCTGGTTCCCTCCATTTCTCCCCATCCCCCCAGACTTCACCGCCCTTTCTTTTTATCCTCAAATAGGGGTCTGCTCTCCCAGTGGGTCCGGAGACCGGCGCGGCGGCCGACCGTCCGGTGTACGCCAGCATCACCCGCCTCTGACTCCTCTTCGCTCCTCGCTTAGCCCCGCTCCGCCCAGCACTCCCATTTGAGACTTGGGATTGGGATCCTCTCTGCCCTGCGGAATTTGGAATTCCATTGCCCGGCCCACCGCATGTGGCTCTTGGAAAAAGCTGGCTATAAGGTGGGGGCCACGGAACCTGGGGCCCGTTGGGCGCCCTCCGGCCTGTTCTCCAAGCGTCGCGCCCCGGGCCCGCCCACCAGCGCCTGCCCCAACGTCCTCACCCCGGATCGCATCCCGCAGTTCTTCATCCCTCCTCGGCTCCGGGATCCCCGCGGCGCAGAGCCCGCGGCCCGGCGGGATGTGGCCCGGCGCGGCCTCCCCGCGGCCTGCTCGCTGCCTCACCTGGCTGGCCGCGAAGGCTGGGCCTTCCTGCCCGAGAGCCCGCACACGCGCCGGCGCGAGTCCCTGTTCCACGCGCCGCCGCCCGCCCTGGCCGAGGGGCTCCCCGCGGCGCAGTCCCGGCTGCACGTCTCCGCCCCGGACCTGCGCCTCTGCTGGGCCCCCGACAGCGACACGGCCTCGTCGCCGGACTCGTCGCCTTTCGGCTCCCCGCGGCCGGGCCTGGGCCGGCGCCGGGTGCCCAGGCCTCACTCGCTGTCCCCAGAACCCGCGAGCTCGGCCGACACCAGCCCGCACCCGCCGCGCCGCGCCGGGCCGCCCACGCCGCCGCTCTTCCACCTGGACTTCCTGTGCTGCCAGCTGCGGCCCACGCGCGAGAGCGTGCTGCGCCTGGGGCCCCGCGGCGGGCAGCTGCGGCTCTCCACCGAGTACCAGGCCGGCCCCGGGCGGCTGCGGCTGCGCCTGGTGAGCGCCGAGGACCTGCCCCGGCCGCGCTCCCGTCCTGGGAGCGGCGGCGGCGGCTGCTGCGTGGTGCTGAGGCTGCGGCCCCGCGTCCGACCGCAGGCTCAGCGGAGCCGCGTGGTCAAGTGCAGCGCCAACCCCATCTTCAACGAGGATTTCTTTTTCGATGGGCTTGGCCCGCCGGACCTGGCCGCCCGCAGTCTGAGAGCCAAGGTGCTAGACAGGGGCGCGGGACTTCGCAGGGATGTGCTTCTGGGGGAATGCGAGACGCCTCTCATTGCGCTGCTGCCCCCGCTGGGTGGGGGACTAGGTCCCGGGTCCTCCCTGGCGCCCACCCATCTCAGCCTGTAGACTGAGCCCCTGGCTTCCTCAGCACGTCTCCACTGAGTCTGCGGTCCACATTCTTTCCGCCCTGCCCGGCTTGTATTTATTTTTGCTAATAAAGTGTCCGCTTGTCCCTAGCCAGATCTTTCCCCTTGCTGGCACCTTACATGCTCGGGCGTAGAGCCCACCCTTCTTCCCTCGATACGGCCATACGCCGGGGGAAGATGCTCATTCGGACTGTCTGAGTAGAGCAGACCGTAAGCAGTGGTTCTCAAGCTTGAAGGAGCATCAGAATAACCAGGCATCAGAAATCCTGGAAGAGCTCGTTAAAAATGCAGGGCCCTGGGCTCCATCCTCAAGAGATGCCCTTTCAGTAGATCTGGGCCAAGTAGGTCCTAATGTCTCCGTCCAACAGGGGCTCTGGAACAACCAGCCCTTCAGTCACTGAGTCACTCTGACAGAAACCAACACAAGCCACCTTCCACTGGGAGTCCCTTGGGGCTGCACAGAGGAAATTAACACTCCCCTCCCGTGCCCCTCTGAAACCCACATCTGTCCTGAAGACAGATGAAATTTCTGGGTCTTGGGAGTGAGTCAGGGGATGTCAGATGAACAGAGCGTCCTTTAGTCTTAGGACTTCCCTCTTGCCTCTCCACACCTGTGCCTCCCTTGGGGGAAGGGGCAAGTCTGGAGCCAAGAACCAGAGAGGGGCTTAGGTATCAAATGAATGAGATATAATGTTCCAGGGATTGGGAGGAGGGAGGAGGGGTATTACCAAAGTGTGGGAACTGTTCTCAGGAATGCCAGAAGAGGCTCCTCCAGCCAGAAGCAGGTGGGGGTGGAGGGAGGTGGATAAATGTAGGTCACATCGTGTTTACGTCTACCTGAATGTCCCTAACGTCAGCAGTGACCTTCTCTCTCCCTCCACCTTCCCAGAACCCGGTTCCTCTTGATTCAGACCAGGCTTGGAGGAGGAAGGGAAGAAGGGAGGTAGGCACTAGGCCAACTCAGCTTCTTCCCCTTCTCCCTCCCCCTTGAGCCCTTTCTCATTTTTCTAGGTGCCAGCTGTGGCCTGCACCAGGGCTAAGCTTGCTGGATCCGACAAAACCTCAGCACCTGGACACATTAAATTCCAGCACAACACACACACACACACACACACACACACACACACACACACACACTCGGCTTCTTTCAGACAGCTCTCCAGTTCCTTCCTCCCCTACCCAGCCCTGAGCCGGAGAACTCTTGCTCTAGCTGTCCACCAGGTGGTGGCATTGACCAAACAATCCTAAATCCTAACTACTGCACATGGATCATAACCACGAGAGGAACTGTTCCAACAATCAGTCGAGCCATTTATTCCTCCCAGCACCTCCTGTAAGGGTATAAATACTATTGTTATCCAATGTGACCTTGGGCCTCACATAGCTAGTAAAGGGAAGATCTAGGACTCGCAGAGCTAGCTAGTAAGGGAAAGAACTCAGAGAATCTGGCTCCAGTTCTGGACTCTTAATCACTTCACAATCATACCCCCCACGGCCAGCTGCTGCCTCCCAAGGGGCCTCCTTCCCTAAGATGGTAGTTTTGTACCCTGCCAGTTTAAAATCCCACGTTTGAATTCTGGGAAGTCTACCTGTAGATTTAGGTCTACCCCTAGTACTGTATTTCTGTTTTAGCCCCCAAATCCTCCGGTAACAACCCTTGGTGAGAAACTGGATTTGATGCCCATTTGAAAGTATCTGAAAAGAAAGTTAGAGGCCGTGGAACCTTCATTCATGCATTCCTTCAACAAATACTTCGGGAAGGACCGTGCAGTGGCAGGCATTGGATACAGCAGTGATTGAAACAGACGTGGGAATCAGAAAAGTGACAAAATGAACCACTAAAATGTAAAGAATGCTACTTGGTGATGTTACAGAGAAAAATAAAGCAAGAAAGAGAATAGAAGAGAAGGGTCAGAGAAAGAGAAAGGAAGATTATAGGGACAGAAAGAGGAAACTTTTTTTAAACCACAGTACTTTGGACCAGGTCCTGAACTTTACCTGTGTTATCTCAGTTCCTTGTCACAACCCCTCAGTAGAGTATCTATTATTTTTATTTATTTATTTATTTATTTATTTATTTATTATTCTTTTTTTTTGAGACGGAGTTTCGCTCTTGTTACCCAGGCTGGAGTGCAATGGCATGATCTTGGCTCACCGCAACCTCCACCTCCTGGGTTCAAGCAATTCTCCTGCCTCAGCCTCCTGAGTAGCTGGGACGACAGGCGCATGACACCATTTTTTTGTATTTTTAGTAGAGACGAGGTTTCACCATGTTGACCAGGATGGTCTGAATCTCTTGACCTCATGATCCACCCGCCTCGGCCTCCCAAAGTGCTGGGATTATAGGTGTGAGCCACCACGCCCGGCCTTAGAGTAGATATTATTATTCCCATTTTACAAAGAAGGAAATAGATCGAAGAGGTTAAGTAAGCTTGCCTGGGGATCAGCCCTGGCTGGAGGGAAGGGTTCTGACCATGACTCCACCCAAACACCCCCACTGCACCCCAACTGCTTATTTTTGGAAACGTACTCTCGCTCTGTCACTCAGGCTGGAGTGTAGGGGTGCGATCTTGGCTCACTACAACCTCCGCCTCTTGAGTTCAAGCAATTCTCTTGCCTCAGCCTCCCGAGTAGCTGGGAATACAGGTACCCAGCACCATGCCCGGCTATGAGGGGAGGCTGTGAGGAAATCCAAGGCACTACTCCCAGGAGCAATTCACTCAGCATTCACAGCCCTGAGGCTCCATGATGCAGGGGCCCCAGAGTTGCTGGAGGAACAACTTGGGTAGCTAAAGTACAAAAACATGGGGGTCAGGGGGACAGAGGGGTGTGTGCAAAATAAGGTCCTAAGAAACCCTCCAGTGTGCAGACTTTTGCACAAAGCACTTTTATAAACTCTAGTCAGAGGCCAGGTGTGGTGGCTCACGCCTGTAATTCTAGCACTTTGATAAATGGATAAATGTGAGAGGATGAGGCTGGCAGATCACCTGAGCTCAGGAGTTCAAGACCCTCCTGGGCAACATGGTGAAACCCCATCTCTACAAAAAAATACAAAAATTAGCTGGGGCTGAGGCAGGAGGACCACTTGAACCCAGGAGGTCGAAGCTGCGGTAAGCTGAGATCGCGCCACCGCAGACCAGCCTGGGTGACAAAGGGAGACCCTGTCTCAAAAAAAAAAAAAAAAAAAATCCACTTGTCAGGACAGGTACTATTGGAATATTTTTACTGATGTGGTAGCTGAGGGCTAAGATTTCCCTCAGGGCCACAGCTAGTAAATGGCAGACCACGTTGTCACGAGTGCTTCTGCTCCGAGAATTTCAGTGCCCCAGCACGTCAACCCTCATTGCCATTTCCAAGCCCGGGTGACTATAAATGTTAATTGGTAGAGAAAAGGTACAAGCAGGATCCTGGAAAGTTCAAGGCCAGGAGCTAGGGTCAAACTCCCACTGTTCCCTCCACCCACAGTGGCCTTTGTGACAGGAAGGGGGAGGGGTGGGGACTGTGAGAGCTGGAGGCTACAGATGTTTATAGAGCCTGAGCTATCCTTTTTTAACTGTTGAGGCACAGCCCTTCTCTGAGTCACTCCAGTGAGTTGAGGCCTCCCCAGGCGTGGAACCCCCTAGGACCCAAAAAAAGGTTGTCCCTAATCACTGGATCAGGCATGCCAAGGAGAGGACCCTCCAAGGATGGGGCTGGGGAAGTGTGTGCCACTGCAGGCTGCCCAGATGCCCCAAGTTTTCCACCTTGACCCCCAGGCCCTCCTTGGAAGGGCAGGCTTGTGCTGAGCTTTAAGTGGTTTCTGTGGTTTAGGGGTGGGGAGGGAGGGAAAGAGAAGTTGGGGACTGCTCCCCAGTTCCATGCCACCACCACCTCCCACCCCTTCCAGAGTGTTTGCCCCCAGCATGGAGATCGCCTCTGATAAGGGGACAGGGCACGTGTGGGTGAAATGATTCTCTGATCCCTATCAGCCTCTTCCTTACATAAGAATGTATGTGAAGAGGAAATAACCACTACCCTGCTTTGAAAGGACTGATTCCTCCAGAAAAAGGGATGTGATTGCAGCAAGAGGGAGAAAGGTTAGGCAAGAGGGGGACTTACAAAAGGATAACCAAGGGACCTTCTTGCCCTGGGGAGAAAAAAACTCAAGCTATCCATGCTTAGGGCAAGGGAAGGGTCCAGAATGCCTAGGAAGCATGTGAAGCTCACAGGCCTAGAAGCCAGGATCCTGCCTTCTCAATCTCCAGACACTTCCTCCCCACCCTACACAGCAGCGCAAAGCGGCACAACCAGGGGAGGCAGCCATGCCTGCAGTGTCTGGGGATGCCTGGTGTCGATCCGAAAGTATTCTACGTGACCTCCACTCTGTGCCCGCCATTGGTGGGCAGTAAGAGAGGTAGTCAGGAAGGGCCCCAGGGGACCCAGAGTCAAGAGGAAGAGCGCCTGAAGAGGAAAAAACGTAGAGAGGGGAGAGCTGGAGAAGAGCCTCAAACAGGTTGGAGCTGCAGGGAGAGACAGAGAGATGGGATAACTAAGGAGTTGTGGGGTGGAGGGGAGCAGAACTGCATCTCCCCTGCACTCCCACCCCCTGCATGTTGCTGGCTCCTCCTGTCAGCTGGAGGGTGCTGGGTGGGGATGGGTGCTGCAAAGCACCTTATCTCTCACTTCAAACCTGCCCAAGGGTCAGAGACCCCAAACAGACCAACGTCCTGTTCTGTACAGAGAAGCATAGGTGGATGCGTGGACCCACATTTACCAAAACGACACGGAAATAATCAGAGCCTCAGAGGCATAGACACATACCCTCAGACTCTCAGTGCAGAAGGTCCCCAAAACTTCCCCTCCTCTTTTTCACTCCTCATCCATTGTCAATGACCCCAGGAGTTGAAAAGTCCTTCTCCACATCTACCTTTGTCCCTCAATCTGCAGGCATGGGGAGATTCTGAGAGCTACCTAAGAAGAGAGGCGCTGACGGCAGCACACTGTGAATCCCCAGGGTTGTGCAGGAGTGGAGGATGGTGAGATGAGAGGGCAGAAGAGGGAAGGGACAGCTGCCTGCCCTTTCCATGCCAGGTGCCACGTGCACCAGGTGGGGGGGAGTGGGTGAGTCACGAGGCTGTGGCATGGCTGACTCCTGCTCCGCTGTTTACCAGCTGGGAATGAGAGCAGGAGGAGGTGCCAGGGAGCCTCTCTGCAGCCTGGCCCCTGGCCAGTTGCCTGTTGGGTAACCAGGAGAGCCAGGCCCAGCTAATCAAACTCTGGGCCCAGGCCATGCAGGAGAAAAGCAGCACCAGGATCCCCAGAAGTCTCGTCCCCTTGGACCCCCTCAGAGCCTTCGGTGCAGGCCTCAGCATGGGCCACTCGGTCTGGGAACCTCTCCTTCTCCCAAGGAGGCCAGTGCAGCATCTCTCCTCTCCTCCTCCCCACCATGGCTCCTCCACCTCCAGGCACTCCTCTAGGCCTGCCGCTTGCCCCAACAGATGAGGAGCATGTGGAAGCATCAGGGGATCAGAGAGCCCAGGGAAGAGTAGCAAGGGGCAGAGGCATGGGCCAAGCAGTCAGCGGCCTCAGGGACCTGAGCAGTCACTGGGAGGAGTCTGACTGCATCCTAGAGAAGAGACAGAGTCCCCCAAACCTGTCCTCCCCACCTTTCTCCTCTCCCGGTCTCCCCTATGCCTGTCACCTGTCTTAGGTAGAAATCACAGGATTCTGAAGTCCTGAAGACTTCGGTCCAAATCATAGCTCACCTATTTATTGTTCTTCTGTGAGTCCTTGGGCAAATCACTGTTTTCGCTGAGCATCTCTCCACTCACTGATCAATCTGGAATAACGATGTTTCCCTGTGGCGGGCGGGGGGTGTTATGAGCATTCACACAAAGTAAGAGCATGGATTTCCATAAAGTGCCCTGCAAAGGGCCTGGCACACCATAGGTGATCAATAAATGCTAGTTCCCTTTCTTTGTCCTGTCCTGTTTCTCCTCAAGGCTCCATGCACTGGGCCCCTGGTCTCTCCTCACGTCCCCTCCTGGTGCCAGGACACTCTGCCAGCCACTCCTTTCCCCTGCCTGCTGGAGGGCCAGGTGCTCCCGCCCTCTACCCTCCACCCTCCTCCCTCCCCTGGGCCCTGCTCCCTGCCCTCCTGGGCAGCCAGGGCAGCCAGGACGGCACCAAGGGAGCTGCCCCATGGACAGAGCCCCACAGAGACAGCACCGAAGCTCACGGGGTAAGAGGCCCATGGCCCCTCTGGCAGGTGGAAGAGGCTGCCAGAGGTTCAGAGGTGGGGGGAGATGAGAAGAGACTGGGCAAGAAGTGAGGTGGGGAGGGAGGGACAAGAGTGCAGAGGAGAGAGCCCCGGGTTGGCAGGGAGCGCAGGAGGGTGAAACTGGAGGAGAAACAGGAGGAGGGGCTGGGGGGATGACAGAGGAGGAGAAATCAGAAAAGGAGAGAAACGGGAAAGAAAGGGAGAAACGGGAGAAGGAAGGGACAGGTTGGAGGGTAGACGGGAAAGGAAGAGCTAAGTCAGGGGAGCCAGATCTAGACCCAGCAACGGGTCAGAACGTGGACAGGCCCTCCCAGGTGTGGGCTGCCCCAGCAGGAGCAGGGACACTGCTTCCTTGATCTGGCCAGGACCCCAGGCAGCAGTGTCTGGGAGGCAGGCTGCTCCACCTTCTGTTCATTCACCCGTGGAGAAGCCTGTCCTTTAAGGAGTGACAGACTTGGGGAGCATGGCAGGGGAAACCACACCCTGTCAGCTGCCCACGACCATGTAGCCTGGCACTTTCCTCCCCACTGGCCCAGAAGTATTTCATCTCTGCAGAGAATGTGGGGCACTGAGCTATCGGCAGAGAGGGACAGAAAGGCCATCTTTGGTCCCACCCATGATCCAAGTCAGGAACCCCCTCAGAGCAAGATCCCAGGGGCACAGACTTGGTCAGCTGTGAGCACGGAGGAGGAACATTTGAGAGCCAGAGCCTCCAAGCTCCAGGGCCACCTGGTGGAGGAACTGGCTGCCTGGGCAAGCAAGGGGAGCACCCCCACCACAGGACTGCTCTGAGGTGCAAGGTTGGAGGCCAGGAGCCCTGCCACGTCAGGGAGGAAGCTGGGTGGGGCCAGGCGGGAGCAAGGGGAGGTGGGCGGGGCTGGGTGGGGCCTCACCACCTGGGGCAGTCTTTTCCCTCCCTCACCCCAGCAGAGCCCAGGCCATCAGGACACTTGCCCAGTGACTGAGGGTGGATGCCATTGGGGAGCATCAGATGCCAGCGGGGAGCATCTCACAGGCAGAAGGGCATTGTGTGTGTGTGTGTGTGTGTGTGTGTGGTGGGAGTCGGGTGTCAGGACTGAACAGCAGAAGGAAGAAAATAACAGAATAGAGTCAGAGGTTAGGGAAGCCACAGGGGCATAGGACAAGGCTGAAGGGCTTTCTGAGACAAAAGACAGGCCCTGTGCTCTGTGATGAGCTGCTATGTGGATGCAGGAAATGGACCAAGGTCTGGCAGGGGAAGCCTCTTCCCAGGGGCTCCCTGGCAAGGTGTTTCATAGATGCTAGCTGCATGAATGGGTGGCTCTCCCCTCAGCGGCTGCTCCTCCTGGAAGTCGGCGCATTCATCCGTGTGACCCCATCTACCATGCTCTCTACTGCCCAGCCTCCACCCAGACACGGCCACACAGCAGCAGCAGAGAAGGGATGCCTTCCTCTGCATGCTGGCAGGACAGGGAAGCCTGCCTGATGGAAGCCAGAGAAGGGTCTGTGTTTGCAGCTCTCCCCTCCTCTTCCTCCAAACATCCTCTTCTCCTACCCTGAACCCTCACATCTCTGAAGCCCTGGTGTTTTCAAGCATAGATAAGCAACCAAGAGATTTCAGTCCCACAGAGATTTAACTCTGGCTGTAGGATATTTTTTGTGCACCTCCAATGGACCAGATACTATGAAGGGCTCTGGAAATTACAAGTTGAACAAGAGCGACACAGTCCCTGCCTTCACAGGGCTTCACAATTTGGCAGAGAAGACCCATTTCCCAGACAATGACACAATTACAGCAGTTAGATGACAGTTAGGTGACGTGGTGAGTGCCAGGAAATAAAATGCAAGGAGCTGAGCATGTCAGCACAAGGGCAGGGGGTGGGGGTGTGGCTTCTCCAAGGAAAAGACATAATCAGAGACCTGAGGGGGGAAGAGAAGCTGTCTAGATTCAGGGGCGCAAGAGGGAGGGGCATTCCAGGCAGAAGGAGCAGCTTGGGGGAGTC
This sequence comes from Cacajao melanocephalus, assembly GCA_963573385.1. Lineage (NCBI taxonomy): Eukaryota > Metazoa > Chordata > Mammalia > Primates > Pitheciidae > Cacajao > Cacajao melanocephalus. The sequence continues at coordinate 103,616 of CAUYLG010071291.1, read as the reverse complement.
CCAGAGGCAGTGAGGAGCCCGACATTTCCGGGCACCTGGAAGAGGGCCAGCGTGGCCCAAGGGCAGAGGAGAAGGAGAGAGGGGCACTGCAGGAGTGGCCTGTCTGCCGTCCAGATGGCAGGCTCTGAGGGAAGGAGTGCGGCATTGGGATCCTAGGAGTGGGGAAGGGCCTCAGCCCCTCATGGTCTTCAACTTTTGACGCCAACCCCCTCTCTTGTCTTTACAGAGCTGCTGGCCGTAAAGAAGACGCACACCTGTGAGTAGGGGTTTCAGGGCAAAAAAAAAAAAAAAAAAAAAGGCTGGGGCATGGTAAGATGGAGAAGAATTCAGCAAGGGCTCTGGGAGGGATGGAGGGTGGACCGAGGTGGAGGAGCCAGGAAAGCCAGGGGAGGTGTGAGGAAACCTCAGATCAGGGCCATGCGAGGAGGTGAGGACGAAGCGTGAAGCGTCCAAGGAAACACTGTAAAGAAACCAGCAAATCACACTGCCACGTGTGTACCTATGCAACAATCTTGCATGTTCTTCACATGTACCCCAAAACCTAAAACACAATAAAAAAGTAAATAAATAAAAGAAACCAGGAGAGAACAAAGGAAAAGAAAACTGTGGGAAAAGGTGAGGAGAGATGCTGGACAGAGGCAGAAAGATGGCAGGGGGTGGGGGCCAACTGCCCAGCCCAGGAAGGAAGGAAGGAGATGGAGGTGGGGGGGCATGTGGAGGCAGGGTGGCCTCAGGAACTCAGCCCCCCTGCCATGGGAGGTAGGGAGCCTGCACCAGGATTTTTTTTTTTTTTTTTTTTTTGAGATGCAGTCTCGCACTGCCATCCAGGGCTGGAGTGCAATGACATGATCTCAGCTCACTGCAACCTCCACCTCCTGGGTTCAAGCAATTCTCCTGCCTCAGCCTCCCAAGTAGCTGGGATTACAGGTGCGTGCCACCACACCTGGCTAGTTTTTGTATTTTTCGTAGAGATGGGGTTTCCCCATGTTGGCCAAGCTGGTCTTGAACTCCTGACTTCGTGATCCACCCGCCTCGGCCTCCCAAAGTGCTGGGATTACTGGCGTGAGCAGCTGTGCCTGGCTTGTACCAGGCTTTGTGGTGCTGAGCCAGGTTTGGTGTTCATCTCTGTGGTTAACACATCCTGAGGTGTGAATAAGCCCGGAGCCAGCCTGTGCAGAACTAGAGAGCTGGAGAGCTTCCTCTCTGTAGGAAACAGAATGGACAGAGGCACTCTGTGTCCTGGGGCCTTGAAAGCCAGACTACAACAGGGAAGAAGGGCACTAGAGTTCAGAGAGGACTTCCCAGTGGACACTAGTGACTAAGCATCCTCTCTAGGGACTGCTCAGCATATCAGCTCTCCTCTCCTAGTTTGTGGCAAAGCCTAGTCCCCCAGAGAATGCACATAGTCCCAAAGCTATGCCCGTCAGGGTCATGCATGCCTTCAACAGCTTCTGTAAGCACGGGTCACTGAATCGACAAGGATCCCTCCAGGGTGGGAATAGACACACCATTTCTCCATGGCTGTCCCTTGATTGCCTTGCCAGTTCCTTCTAAGCGCTCACTACCATCCCTCCCACTGCCAAAATTGTCTAGAGCCTCCGCGTTCCAAGCAGAGACATCTCAGAGGGCAAAGCGTTGCCCTCCTCCCTGAGCTGGGCAGCCCAGAGCTGATGGCCATCCAGGATGCTGCCTCCTCCCGGGTGGGGGTTGCTTTGCTCAGCATAATCCTGATCAGTGCCTCACCTGCCCCTAGCCACAGGGCCCCACGGAAATGCTGAGCAGGGCCCTGGGAGGAAAGCGGGTCAGGGAGTGACGCGGGTGAGCTGGGGGAGGGGGGTCACGGACCATATGTGGGTGGGGGGAGTAGGGGGACTTTCAGAGCAGCAGAAACTGGGAGAGGTCAAACTCTATTCCTACCCTTAACCCCTGACCTCAGAAACCTCAGCCAGGACCAAACCTCCTTATCCCCTTCCCAACCTGCTGGTCCTCATGTCCCCACCCCATGAGTGTCGTCCTGAGGATCCAGGATGACAGCGTCTCCCCCACTCCATGGCCTAGCTCCTGAAGCCACAGGAAGCAAGGAAAGCCCTGTGCCTGGATAAGAGGGGCTAGAGTCCCAGCAAGATCAGATACCTCTCAGGAGTTTGCCCCACAGAATCCAGGACACATTAAAGCCTCCCCCAGGCCAACAGACTCTGAAAATTGGCTCCTGAATTGAGGCAACCCCAAGATGGTGGTCCAAGATGGAGAACCCAGGGAGAACTCCCCAGACCAAGAGGGAGCCTGAATACTGAGGGACCCTGAAGAGGGACTCTCAAAGCCAACATACCCCACAGAGCACATAAGAGGCTGAGAAGGCCTCTGAAATTGTTTGACCCCTCATAAGGAGCCCCCGCCAGGCCGAAAAACACTCCAGAGAGACTCACGTGCCGGGAGACCTCTCAGGATGAGGCACCCTAAAAAGCAGATCTGAACCAGAGAGACCCTCCCATCCTTCAAGTGGGATCCAAAGCCAATCTGCCTGGGCTTCAATCCTGACTCTGCCACTTACTGGCTGTGTGACCTTGGGCAAGTTACTTAACCTCTCTGTGTCTCACTTTCTTCCTTGAAATGAGGATAATGGTAGCTACTTCATAAAGTTGTTTTTTTTTTATTCTTTTTGAGACCAACCCTCCGGCTCCCGAGTTCAAGCGATTCTCCTGCCTCAGCCCCCTGGGTAGCTGGAACTACAGGTGCACGCCACCACACCCAGCTAATTTCTGTATTTTTAGTAGAGATGGGGTTTCACCATGTTGGCCAGGCTGGTCTCAAACTCCTGACCTCAGGTGATCCACCTGCCTCAGCCTTTCACAGTGCTGGGATTACAGGCCTGAGCCACCACCCCTGGCCCACATAAAGTATTTTGTGAGGATTAGATAATCCACATAAAACATCGAGAACCATTTCTGACACATAACAGTCAGCCCATTATTATGATTATGAGTATGATGATGGTGATGACGATCATTATCTACACTCCAATTTCAGCAGTTTGGCTCCTAAGGAAATTTCTCATTTCCTTCTGTGGACTGTGGGTATCTGCCTGATCATCATTACTGCATCTGTCACTTCCGTGTATTCCCTAGCGCAAGAGATACGTGGTGTCTGCAGGGAAGAGCGTGGGCATGGAGGTGGTGGGACAGACCCTCAGGCTGCACCACAGTGGGCATGACTGTTGGCAGTCCACAGGGTGTCACGTGGCACATGCCACCACCCCGGGTAGACATCCTGTGACTTACCTCTGAAAATATCCCTGTCCCTGAAGTCACCTGGCAAAGAGGGTTAGGCTCGGAAGGTCCTCAAGGGGAGGAGGAGTAGAAACCTGGCCCCAGGCTCGTGTGAGCTCCATTCCGGCTCCCCAGCCAGAACTACCCTGGCGGGTGGAAACAGCTTTTACTGTGTGTGGCTGTCGCATGTGGTTTTGGAATTTTCCAACGCCCCCTACGATTGGCTGCCCCTCCCCTCACACCCTGCCCCAGGCCCAGATTGGCCACGTGGGGTGCCTGTCATCCTACTCACTGCACCCCTTGGGGGTGGGGTGGGGGGTTGTCACTTGGCCACCTGTGTGGTGCGGAGCTTAAACCCCCCAGCCCAGAAGCACTGGGGGAGAGCTAGGTGCAGAGCTTCAGGCTGAGGCGCTGCTGAGAGGGCCTCACCCCGCCTCTGCTGCCAGCTGCACCCCACTCCTGGACCACCCCCTGCTGAGAAGGACAGGGAACCAAGGCCGGCAGAGCCAAGGCTCAGTCATGAGAAGTAAGTGAATGGGGCTACCTGGGGGTGGGAGAGCCTAGACCCTGCCGTCACCCCTCTGGAAAGGAGGATGTCTTGGGAACAGTGTGAGCAAAGCTGAGTGCTCTTCCCCGGCAGGGTGTGTCCCGATCAAGGTCAAGATCTGTTGGGAGATGGGTGGAGCAGCTGGGGAGTCCTGCTGGCCAGGCGGTTCCCTGACAGCAGCGATGCTAAGAGGACTGTTGAGATCTCCTGAGTTCCGAAAAGAACCTCCAAGAGTATCTGAGGTACCCGGGCCCCTCATTCTACAAAAAGACTGAGCGCCCAGGAGGCTGCGTACTTCACCCAAGGTTACACAGCTGGTATCTGATGGAGGCTGGTAATTACTAGGGGCCCTGAACGCACTCTCCTGGCTCCTGTTACAGTGTTTGCCTCTGTGCCTCCAGCCCGCTTGTGAGTAAAAGGAGGCCAGAGCGGTTGCTGTGCCTTGAAGCAACAGGACTGCCAGAGTCAACTGAGGTTGGCAGGCAGCAGGGCTCAGAAGCCTCGCATCCAGGCCTCAGAACCACCAGGCTTTCTGCCCAATCTAGGGGCATGAGGACTAGGTGGGATCCAGTCACGGTGTACCCGGGCGCGTGCCTGCGTGCGCATGTGTGTGTGTGTGTGTGTGTGTGGTTCTCCAGGGTCAGTGGCCCATTTGATGGAGGAAGCAAGGCAGTGGAGCTGGGATTAGAAAGACCTCAGCTTCACCCTCTTCCTGGCTTGGAGCCCTGGGCCAACACCTGGTGGGCAGATGTCTGGGGTTCCTGTGCCTTCCAGCAGAGCAAGGGTGGGCAACCCTAGGAAGTCCCCTGTAATTGTTGTGAAGGGGAGCCAGGGAAGCCAGAGGAGCTCTCGGAGCACAAGGTGAAGGAGGAAAAGGGAAGCCCCATGCCCCTATGGCTGAGGCCTGAGGCAGCCCCAGTTTCAACCTGAGCTCTTCACACAAGCCACAGAAGGAAGGCCGTAGTGAGTCCTGGAAAGATCCTTGGACGGAGAGCGTCAGACCAGGCACTTGTGCCACCTGTCACTGACTAGCCATAGAGACTTAGACAAGCCAAGTCACTGCGTCCTGGTCCACCATCCACAAAACAAGGGAGCTGAATTTTAAGATAAAACAACAAAACCAACTTTGGAGAGGCTCCCAGTTCCAAAGGCCCAGGGCCAAGAGACAGCCCAGTGCCCTGAGGCAGGCATCCCCAAGGGTGATGAATAAGACTCAGCTCTCCCAGAGGACAGAAGGAAGGGAAGCTAAGGAAAAAATTAGACTTCCACTTCTGTGATGGGGAGATGGGGAATGAGGCCCCGGTGCAGGCGTATGAGCTGCGGTGGATCAGGAGGGCTGGGGAGAACAGCCAACAGCTTCCACACAGAGGAAAGGTCCCCTCGGTGCTTCAGTTTCCCTTCTAGCTTTTTTCTATTAGCAGCAAATGCTGGCAGATTGGTCTTTCCAGAAATGGTCCCAAATGTGCAAATCAACCCTGAGAGGCAATGAGTGGGTGTGCTTCTAGCCCAGGAGCAGAGCAGAAGTTCCCAGCAGGGGCTGAGGGAGACACTTGGCCAGCTCTCCAATCAGATCCACCCCCAGCACACACACACAGCGCCACCCAGGCTGGGAGGTAGGAGGGGGGCCTCTCCGACAGGGGGTCAGTGCCACTGCTCCTTCTCACTTGGACATTCACAGGTATCTCATAGCCCCAAGTTATCCGACCCCAATGATTGCCAGCCACCACCAGCCCCTACAACCTCTGAGGACAAGAGTCAAAGCACGTGGGGCTTGGGACTGTGACACACCCAGAGACCAAGGGCCCGACACACAGGAGCAGAAACAGATCAAGAAATAAGGAGGGATGTAGAGGCCTGACCCAAAGCGCAGGTTTCTGGAAGACCTGAGGAGAGAGTAATGTCCAGATAGAAGAGTGAATGGAGAAAACACGAACAGAGCCAAACGCATGGAGGTGTGGCCGGGCGCGGTGGCTCTAACGCCTGTCATCCCACTTCCAGAGGTTGAGGCTTGAGACCAGGAGTTTGAGACCAGCCTGGGCAACAAAGTGAGCTCCTGTCCCTACAAAAAAAAATTGTTTAATTAGCTGGGCATGGTGGTGTATGCCTGTAGTCTCAGCTACTCAGGAGACTGAAGCAGGAGGATCATGAGCCCAGGAGTTCGAGGCTGCAGTGAGCTATGATCGATGTCACTGCACCTTAGCTTGGGTGACAGAGTAAGACTCTGTCTCTTAAACGAACAAACAAACAAACATGAAGGTGTGAAGCCCAGAAACAGAGCTGGAGTGCAGAAGATCACAAGGCACATAGACACAGGGAGAGGCGGAGAGAAAGGAAGACGCCAGGGAGACCCGGGGTCTAGGAAAGCGGTACGGGGGACGTAGGGTGGCTCTGACCAGGATGGCACCAGCTCCCTGCCATCCGACCTGCTGCTGTCAAGTGGAGGGAATGCGTCTGTGCACCAAAGAGACTCCCAGCAGCCAGAGGGAGGGTAGCCCAGGCATCTTCCCCTACGGGGCATGGCCAGCATGGTGCCAATAGGTACTAAGGCCCTGGCATTAGGCCTGGATGGGGCGGTGGGAGGCCAAGGGGTGCGAGGTCACTGGCTGTGTCCTGATCTTTCTTAAGTCTGGTCATGATCATGAGGAACAGTGGGCCAGGAAGGACTCCAAGTCCCCAGGGTGCACAGATCTCAGCCTGAGAGTCCAGGAGTCCAGGGCCATCTGAGGACTCTGTGAAGGGTTTCCTCCTTCCTTGCATCACTCCACTGCCCTTCTCTTTCCCCTTTCTTCCCATTCCTAACAGAAATATCAAACACCTCGAGCCCAAGGCACTAGACTTTGAAAAGTCCAGTCCCAGCACAGTGAAAATATGTGGTCCCTACCAGGGGCTCCTCCTGCTCCCCAGCCTCTGTGCCGCTGACTCTAACAGGGAACGGGACTTTCTAAGGGCTAAGGGCTCCCCAGGCTCCTGTTCCCATATGGCTGGTCCTCTCTGAGGTCTCACCTCCTTGCCTGCTGCTGCAGTGCAGCCCCTTGCCTGAAGCTCTGAGGCTCAGAAAGGATGGAGATGTCTATTTTGGGGGAGGGACAGTAACAAGGCAGGGCCTCAGGGCGAGAGCTGAGATCTTTCTGGGTCCACCACCCTCCTGGAGCAGCAAAGGTGCTCTGGGAAGAGGGACAGACGGCCCTGGAGGCAGGGAAGGCACCGGTGGTGACGTCTGGGCTCCCACTCCTCAGAGCTTCCTCCTGGTGATTCATCCCCTCCCCCATTCGCTGGTTGTTTTCACTCGCCTTTCTCCAGTCCCAGACTGTGGGGGTGGCAGAGGCACCAGGAGGGGGTTTCGGGTGGCTGGCTGGCTGTCATTCACGGCTTTTCAAAACCCCAGACTCTCCCTCGCCCACCTGAGTTTTAGCTTCACTATTTTCTCAGCCTTAGGATCTGGGTGTTTCAGCAGAAAATTCTCACCAGGAACTGCGGGGAGGGCCCTGGTCTGGGCTGGGGGTAGCATTCACCAGGTAGAACCGCGTCTCCCCCAGCCCCCACCCAGCCCTCCCCCTCCTGCTCCCGTGTGGTGGCACCCACCACCTCGGTTTCCAGCTTTGCAGAAGCTGGGGGAACTGATGGCTGGTGACAGGTTGGAGTGTGCAAGGGACCTCTGACTGGAGCTGTGGTCTCAGTGCGGATTGAGACGGAGACTTCTGGCTGTGGGGAGAGGAGGGGCCCAAGCTAAGGAAAGAGATGCATTCCTCTTTCTCACTCATTCATTCATTCTGCAGAGAGAGGCATACGAAGATGTATGCGAACCCCGTCTATACCCTAAAGGGGCTGTGGTGTTCCGGAGGAGTCCCCAGGAGCCCTGTTGGGATATATAAGTCGTCCCACTTGGCCTTTAGAGAAAGGGGTAAGGGCAGGAGGAGGCTGGGACCACAGAGGAAGAGTTGGGACAGAGGGAATAATATCTCTTGGGATCTTTGTATAAACAGGAGTCCTGGCTTCAGTTCTGTGGGTTGACTCTGTGAATTTCATTCCTAGACCACCACCCTCACCTCACGCTTTTCACCCTGCAGCCAATAACCATGTCCTCTATCCAGTTCTCCTGTGTGCATTTGGGCATCTTATCGTCACAGAGTATATAGCTTAAGGGTTGAAGGCACTGACTCAGGAATTACAGAAATCTAGGTTCAAATGCCAGACCTGCCGCTTCTGGCTGTGTGACGTTAGGCAAGCTGCTGCTTCTCTCTGGGCCTCAGTTTTCTCGTCTGTAAAATGAGGATGACACTAGCAGGGCCTGCTTCACAGGGTTGCTGTGGTCATTAAATGAAAGTGCATGTAAAGCCTGGCACAGAGTAAGAATTCAGCCAAGGCTTACGTCCATCATTATCCTTCTTCCCTAATCAATATCCAGTGGAGAAAAGGGAGAGAGAAAAAGAGGCAAGGAAAAGGCCCAGCTCTAGACTGACGACGGAGACACCGGGAGGAGATGAGGACCCCGGGGTTCCTCGGTCTGAACCCATTCTCTGCCATGATGGTGGGAGGTGGTTCTGGGGCTTGAGGGGAGAGATCCCCCTGGGTGGCAGCCCCTCCCCTGCTCCTACCACTTCCTCTCTGTGGCATAGGGCACCTGGACAGGGCCTAGGGTTGGCTTCCTAAGCTGGCACAGGGCCAGGCTCTGGAAGTACTCAAAGAGCACTATCACTGAATCTCGCAGCTGTGAGAGGCGCGATTAGAGGAGGATGGAGGACTTTGCTTCTACCGTATTTCCCCTCATAGAAGGAGCTACTAGGATGCTTCTGGGGGAGCTTCAGTCTCTGAAGCAATCCAGAGGAGACTCAGTTTCTTTTCCTAGTATTGTCTCAGAAAGAAGTTTCAGAGGTCACACTGGATGGCAGAAAAGATACAAGAATGAGCCCGGGAAAAGATCGTCAACCCTACTCCCACTCCCCGGAAGGTGCAGCCTGGCCAAAGGGCAGAAACAGGGACTAAGTTCTTGCTACTCAAAGTATAGGCTAAAGACCAGCAAGCTTAGGCACTAAGAGCTGACCAAAGTGCAGGATGTCAGTCCCACCTCAGATCCCCAGGTAATCTCGTTAAGATGTAAAGGCCATCGTCATTCAGTCATTCGATGATTTGAGGAGCTGGCATGTGCATTTGGGTGTCTGTCTCTCCTTCTGGAAGCATGTGGAATTGGAGAGTTTTCTTGTGGTGAGTCTCAGGAGAGAGCTACAGTGAGGGAGCTGCAGGTGAGTTGCAAAGATCTGTCCAAGACAGCAGGCTAAGGTAGAGTTAGGGCTGCCACGGGAGCCGCGGTGCAGGGGCTGGTTTGAGGTTCCTGACCTTTGCTTGGCTCTAGTTCCTGGCACTGGCAGGCCCTTAGATGGTAAGTTCCTGGCAGGCCTGGCTCCTGGGCAACAGTTTGAGTAATCCTGTGATTACTCAGCTCCTTCTCCCCAATCTGGGTTCCCACCACCTGCTGCTTCAGGGACGTGTCTCCAGGGGTAGCTTTTGAAGGTGAGTTATCATTAGAGTTGTTTTCACCTCTTATCACCCCCCCTCCACCAAGTCTACCAGCCCCCTTCCCGTTCTCCCCCACCCCTTCTCCACAAATAACACGCACACACTCATATACACAGCACTGGTGTTTTCTTTCTGAGGTTTGGGTAGATGGCATTGAAGGGGGTACAGGCGGCAGGGGAAGTGGGGAAGCATGACTAGAGAGCCTGAAGTGCTGAGGGGGAATGGGTTGGGCAAAGGCCAGGACCTAAATGTGGATGCCCTGTGTTTCTGTGTTTCTGCAGCCGTCTCTCCATCCCTAAGTCCATGTCTCTGTTTTTCCCGGTCCCAAACCTCTTGGTGTCTCTAGCTCAGTGAGGCTAGGGGGTCTGACATGCTAGCTCAGAGCCTCTGGCCCTGTGTGCCTGTATCACTGTGTACCTCTGTCTTGGACCAGGAGGATGGAGGATGGGCTGACCAGGTGGCTGGAGTCCAAGGCTTTGGTGTCCCCTAAACATGGGTATTTGTGAAGGGGGTCCTTGACTGGCCACATCTTCCCGTGAGAAGGTCAGGGTCTTGGTGACACTGTTGTGAGGTTCCTAGGGCCAGGAGCAACAGCGGGTCAGGCGTGGGGCAGGGAGATGTGTCTGGGGTCACCCATGTGGTCAGCACACACACGCACGCGGATGTGGCTCTTGGAGAAGGGAAGAGGCAGGGAGGCCTGTGGTTGACTGCTGGGCCAGAGCCCGAGTTCCCACTGTGGCTTGGCCTAATCTCCCTCCCGCTTACTTTTTTGGGTGGCCCACGTTGGTTTCTCCCGTCTCTGGTCTTAGGCCACTGAAGAGAGAGATACCGCAGCATTGGAGAGGGAGGTGTTGCGAAGAACAGAGTCCACGGGGCCTGAGTGCCCCTCCCAGCCTTGCCAGGCCCACTGGGCTTCTTGGCCTGACCTCTGCTCAGGAGTAACTTGAATACACCGTGCCTCCCATGGGTGATATCATTTCATTACTCGCTGCTGCCTACAATCACCCCATGGACAGGCAATAATACCTTTATCCTGATCTTACTGACAAGAAAATGCAGGTCTAGAGGGAGAATCTAAGTGACTAGAAGGACGAGTGCCCCCACATTTTCTGCCCCTGTTCCAGGCACCCAATGCCCTCTTATTCTTTCTTCCCCTCCATGCACTAAAATCTGCTGTTAATTTACTGGAAAGAATCTGGAAAACTCACTTACTGCCTGGTCCTGGGGGGACCACAGCTTACTGTGTGAGCCCTGGAAGCTTGCTGCCAGGGAGGTACGTGTGGCTGAGAGTAGGGGAAGGACTCGGGTGCCAACGCAGGGACTTCAGATACCCATGTGCCCTGTCACCATGAGGAGGCAGCTACTGCCTCTGACTCACCCTAAGACTGGCTCGAAGGATGATGGTTTAAGAATGATGGAAATCATATTTTGGGGAATGGTGGGCAAGCCAGGATCTCCCTACCCACTTCACCTCAACAGGCCCTCCACGTGACCAGCGTCCAGGCCAGGGACTGGAGGGGAGCTCACAGCAATGTGTATTCGCCCTCCAGAGAGGCTACCGTTCCTTTTGCCCCTTCCGTGGGAGACATGTCATAGATGAAAAGGGGCTTTGGCCCTTCTCTTCACTTTTCTGGCCTGCTCTGCCCCAGGGCTCCCCACTCAGAGGGGAGGCAGCAGGTCAGTGATGGTGGAAAAGAGACCCACCTGCTCTGAGAAGTGCTAAAAAACACCTAAAGTTACCAGGGATCCCAAGCTTTGCCCAGCTACCTTTCAAGGATGAGCTGGGAGGCCTCTCATGGTCCTTCAAGCTCAGCAGAGAGCTGTGAGCATTAACAGGGACAGGGCAAATCGGAGATGCAGCAGCAAACCACAGAGGTGGGGGAGCAGATACAGGTTACAGTGAGTTCAGCAGGAGAGAAACCCTGGGGTCCTAGTGCCCCATGAGCAAACGCTAACATACAAATATGCACGTGTGTACGCAGGAGCAACCAGATCTTTTCTTGGAGGCTCACAAATGACACATACTTTTCATGCATATGCACACGCACAAGCACACCTTCAAACATGCCCACTGATATGTGTACCCCAAAAGACAGGGACGCAGAACAGCGTAATGGAAAGCTCAGGGGAACCGGGAAATAGACCCAGCTCTCAGGCAAACTAGCTTGTGACCCTGGGCCAACCGCCTTGCCTTATCTGGCCTAGTCCTTCATCAGCAAATGAAGAGGTTGAACGAGATGGTCTCCAGTCTCAGCCAGTTTTAACACTGATGATTCATGTTCACACAAATGGATACTGGTGTCCTTGTACAAATATAAGCGTGCACACTCAGACAGACGGATGTACACCAAGCCACCCTCTCTCTGCTCTCGGGCCTAAGAGTCCTAGTTAATTCTTTCCCTAGGATCTCAGGCATCCAGCAGAGCTGGGGTGTGGAGCCCCGGTCTCCTGGGCTCCTCCCTGCCCCACGCCTCATCTCAGTATCGCCCCTCCCTGAACCTTCACTGCCTGGCTGGGAAGGGCTGGCATCTCTGCCTAGCCCCTCCACTGTACCTCATCTTCCTGCCATACCCTACACTCTGCCCATGGGAGCTGAGCCCCAGTTGGGGAGGGAGGCACAGAGGAAGCCCCTTGGGCGGGAAGCAGGTGTTGTGAGGCAGTGAGGAGTCCTGTGTCCCAAGGTGGGAGGGAGGCAACTGGAGCTTTTCGACTTCAAGGGCTGAGCAGGTGGCCTCTCTGCAGCTGCTTTCTCTGCCTCCATAGCGCTGATACAACTCCTGGCCGCCCCTTGACACTCCCCTCCTCTGTGAAACAAACACAGCTTCCTCACACCCTTTGCTGAGAAGCATTTGGCATTTCACTTCCCCTTCCATTTTGCAAGAGGGAAATAGCAAGCTGGAGCTGGTTGGAGAAGTTGGGGAAGCACCAGGTACCTGTAGCTGCAGCCCAGGTACACGGTGGTTGCATGCAGGAAAGGCTCCTGGGTTGATCTACTTCTCTTTCTCTCTTCCAGCACAAATTGAAGTGATCCCTTGCAAAATCTGTGGGGACAAGTCGTCTGGGATCCACTACGGGGTTATCACCTGTGAGGGCTGCAAGGTGAGTCGCAGTCATGTGTATGTGTGTGTGTGCATACACACACATGCTCACACACACAGCGTCTCCTTAGAGAGAAACAAGGGGCTTAATGGCCTTTGTTCTGACTCCAGGGATGATCTCCTGGGCAGCCAGGGAAATCCCTGAGTAGCACCGCCTTGGAGGGCCCTCAACCCTGGGAGGGCCCTGTCGTAAGCTGGGGAAGTGACAATAGGTCAAACTGGAATTACACAGATGGAGGAGAGAGAAAACTGACAGGTCGTGGAATGTAGAAAAGCTGCCAGAGCTTGTGGGCTGGAGGCCTTTGGGAGTGGGCTGGGCCTAGCCAGGATAACCTTGCCCTCCACCTGCTGTCCCCAGGGCTTCTTCCGCCGGAGCCAGCGCTGTAACGCAGCCTACTCCTGCACGCGCCAGCAGAACTGCCCCATCGACCGCACCAGCCGAAACCGATGCCAGCACTGCCGCCTGCAGAAATGCCTGGCGCTGGGCATGTCCCGAGATGGTGAGGCCAAGTGGACAGCCCCCTGGGGTTTTCCTGGTGTCTCCAGAGGGGCAGTCCAGCCTGCTGAGCTAGACAAGGCTTAACCTGCAAGACTGCCCGTCTTCTGGTCTGCTGTCCATTCCTCCTCCTTACAACCCCTTGTCTCCTCCCCTGCAGGGATGGGTGGGTCACCCCATTAAAGTTCTTTGGAGTCCCCAGCTTTCGGCTTTGCTAGAACAGACCTCCTCTTTCCAAGGTCCCATACCTCTTCATCTCTTCTGACTTGGGATGGATTCTCCTCACTCTGCCCCACTCTGGCCCAGCTCCCATGCAGCTCTGGCACCTTCCCCTGCTACCCCACTGCTGTAGTTCTAGCTCTAGCTCCCTCCCTATTCCCCCGTTCCCATTCTTGGACATGGGACTGTGGCCAGGAATGGAAACAGAATTGGCCTGAGAACAACCAGAAGGTGGTCAGAGCGGGGGAGGGCTGGCGTTCCTGGTGCCTTATCCACCTCCTCACCCACCACGTCCTCGCCGGTCCCCCTGCACACCCCCACCACCACAGAAGGAGCCCAGGGCGGAGCTCCTTGAGGTGATGAGGAGCCAGAAGGAGCCTGTCAGCACTTTTCAGTGCCCAAAATAACAAAGCAAAAGGAAGCACGCAGGGGTGCAAAGGGGCAGGCGGGGCGAGGGGCTGTGCCCCCACACCTGGGAGGGGCGGTGGGGGGAGTGAAAAGGCAGGAAAGAGAGAGCAGAAGAGGATGTTCAGAAACAAGCCGCGGAGCCCGGGTTGGGCTGTGGTGAGTATCTAGGTCACCAGGGAGCCTGCAGGCCTGACCACAGGGAGACCTGTGTTCTCAGCTCTCTTCTTCCTCCGACCCTCCCAGAAAGGCGAGGTGACCCCAATACAGCCTGAGGCCCTCTGCTCGACCACCCCCAGCCCCAATATCGGGAGGCCAGAATCCCCAGCCTAGACTCATTGCTTGAATTCTGCCACGATTCAAAGCTGGTTTAGAACTTAGAAGATTTTGCTTAGAAGACTGAAATGGCAGGCTGGACAGACCCCAGAATCAAACAAGAGTAAAGGTGGATGGGGTCTGGAGCATAAGTTCCCTAAAGGCTGGAGAGGTGGTGCTTGGAGTCAGCCATTCAGAGAGCAGCAAGTTCATCCTTTAATACCAAATGGCTGCTGACCCTGCCCTGTGCCTTGTTCTCCTGCCTCATAAACCCCCGGTCCCTGGACCTCTTTCAGCTGTCAAGTTTGGCCGCATGTCCAAGAAGCAGAGGGACAGCCTGCATGCGGAAGTGCAGAAACAGCTGCAGCAGCAGCAACAGCAGCCAGCTGTCAAGGTCCCTCCAGCAGGAGCCCAAGGAGCAGACACCCTCACCTACACCCTGGGGCTCCCAGATGGGCAGCTGCCCCTGGGCTCCTCGCCTGACCTGCCCGAGGCCTCTGCCTGCCCCCCTGGCCTCCTGAGAGCCTCAGGCTCTGGGCCTTCATGTTCCAACGACTTGGCCAAGGCAGGGCTCAACGGGGCCTCATACCGTCTTGAATACAGCCCTGAGCGGGTCAAGGCTGAGGGCAGAGAGAGCTTCTACAGCACAAGCAGCCAGCTGACCCCTGACCTGTGTGGACTTCATTTTGAGGAACACAGGCATCCTGGGCACGGGGAACTGGGACAGGGCCCAGACAGCTACGGCAGCCCCAGTTTCCGCAGCACACCGGAGGCACCCTATGCCTCTCTGACGGAGATAGGTGAGCAGCTGGGGAGGCAGAGAGGGTGGTCGAGATGAGAGAGGGGCTTCCACCGGCATCCCGTATCAAACAAACATGAGCCCGAGAGAATCAGGGGTCCCGGACAAGGGGCGGAGGGAGGAGGCGGAGCAGGATCTGCCAGGCCAAGAAGTGCCCTTTTGTGGGTAGGGGTAGGAGCTGGCCGAGATCAAGCCGTGCCTTCCTTCTCCGGCCCCAGAGCACCTGGTGCAGAGCGTCTGCAAGTCCTACCGGGAGACGTGCCAGCTTCGGCTGGAGGACCTGCTGCGGCAGCGCTCCAGTATCTTCTCCCGGGAGGAAGTGACTGGCTACCAGAGGAAGGTGAGGCCAGGAGACCTGCAGGAAGGGGGCACATCCCACCCCCATGGGGAGAGTTCAGAGACGGCTACCTGCACACGCCTGGGTACTGGAGTAGGGCGGCACATCACAGACACAGGCTGGCCAACGAGCACGTGCACAGCTTCTACGTACGGTTGTGAACGTGTGTGTGTCTGTCTACACCCCAGCAGATGAATGAGAGCTTTTTCTTAGTCCTTGCCTATTAAAACTGTACCTGGCCTTTATCCTCCCTCCTCTACCATGCCGACCTTGGTGCACCCTCCTTCTTCCTCTTCCATCAACAATAACACTAAGCAGAACCCTCATTACTCTGCCAGGCGTCGTGCTAAATGCTTTACATAAATTATCCTCAGCCCCTACCACAACCGACCTATGAGAGTGGCATTTATTCCTATTTTTAGTAGACAGAAACTGAGCCCAGAGGGGTTAATAGATTTCCTCAAGGTCAGAAAGTGATGGAACCAAAGTCAAATTCAGATCCATTGGGCTCCAAAGTTTATGCTGCCTCTTCGCTCACACTCTCATGATACCGCCTGCCCTAAACACATTCATTTGGCTCTTCACATTTGCTTCTCTAGGTTGCTGAGACCTTGGGCATAACCTTTGTGGGGGAAGGCGTAGCAGTATGTCCTTCTCACCTCAACAAGATGTACCTTGTTGGAGGGCAAAGCTGTGTCTCATACTTTTTTTATTCCCTCACGACAGCTAACTTGGTGTCAGCAGCCACTGGGTGCTCAGTGTGTGGGACCCACTGGCAGGAATCACCCCAAGTGCATTTGTGCTAAGAGCAGGCTTTTAAAAATGCTAGTTGAGAACATGGGAGTTCAGAACCTACCCCTTGCAGTTTATTAGGTGGGGCTCCAGGGCTCAGGAGGATCACGGGGCCACACAGAGCGCTACAGCGGGACCCTCCTCCCTCCCTGCAGTCCATGTGGGAGATGTGGGAACGCTGCGCCCACCACCTCACCGAGGCCATTCAGTACGTGGTGGAGTTCGCCAAGAGGCTCTCGGGCTTTATGGAGCTCTGCCAGAATGACCAGATTGTGCTCCTCAAAGCAGGTGCTCAGGGAAGGGTGGGCAGACCTGGGGGCAGGGGGACAGAGCACGCCATGGGGCAGAGCCAGTGGAGGGAGGTGGCTTAAGGAAACCAGGGGGACGGAGTCAGCCCCTGGCTTTGCTTGACACTGTCCCTGCATCTTCTCTCCCCACTGCCCAGGAGCAATGGAAGTGGTGCTGGTTAGGATGTGCCGGGCCTACAATGCCGACAACCGCACAGTCTTCTTCGAAGGCAAATACGGCGGCGTGGAGCTGTTCCGAGCCTTGGGTGAGGGGCATGGGGAAAGGAGAGAGAAGATTCTGATGCCAACCCCAGGGAAAGCTTTGTGACCCAGGGCACCCTCTTTTCAGGGCGAATTGACCCCTCTGCTCTAAACAATACGAGGGCGGTGTCCTCGGGCACCATCGCTCCAGCCGCTCTCTCACTCTTCTCATTTCCACTCCATCAGGCTGCAGCGAGCTCATCAGCTCCATCTTCGACTTCTCCCACTCCCTAAGTGCCTTGCGCTTTTCCGAGGACGAGATTGCCCTCTACACAGCCCTTGTTCTCATCAATGCCAGTGAGTGTCGCTGGGCTTGGGTAAAGGACGTTCAGGTGGCAGAGGCATGGCAGATATTGAAGAAGACTGTAGACCTTCAGATGTGGTTAAGTCTGGGAAATTGCTTTAAATGGCGGAATGAGCTCTACTCAATATTGCTATGAAATAAAATGAGTTAAAATAAAGATTCAGAGGAGCCTCAGAGAGGGACAAGAGCAGCATAAGGTGGGGTTGTGGGAAGTGGGGAGAAATGAGGCTGAGAGGAAATGAGCCATTTACCTTATAGAAATGTGTCTGGTTGTTAGTCTATGGCAGTGATTTCATTGTAGCACACATTGGAATCGCCTGGGGAGCTTTAAAAACTATTGCTGCCTGGGTCCTGCTTCCAGAGATTCCAGTGTACATGTGCTCCACGACTTATGATGGGGTTCTATCCCAATAAACCTATCATAAGTTGAAAATATGGTAAGTTGAAAATGCATTTAATACGCCTAACCTGCTGAACGTCATAGCTTAGCCTACCCTACCTTAAACGTGCTCAGAACACTTACATTAGCCTACAGTCCGGCAAAATCATATAACACAAAGCCTATTTTATAATAAAGTGTTGAATAGCTCATGTAATTTATTGAATATGGTTCTAAAAGTGAAGAGCAGAATGGTTGCATGGGTATTCAAAGTATAGTTTCTACTGAATGCGAATGGCTTTCTCACCAACATAAAATCAAAAAATAGTAAGTCAAATCATCATAAGACTAGGACCATCTGTAATTGATCAGGGTGCACTGAATTTTAATAGCCACCCCACCCCCGGTCACCAAGATTAAGAATCACTGCTCTGTGTGAACTAATTTTAAGGCTATATGCCTATAATGGGACGACTCTGGATATCCTATCCACTGCGCTGGCATGGAGAAGCTGGGCTGAGCCAGCTGAATGCTAAGTATTCCGAGAACCTAGGGAAGTGGGTCAAGCTGCTAACCTGAGTTTGCAGATCGAGACTATCGGTCTTTTGGTTCTGCCAGTGAGTAAACACCTAAACATGCCCCTCAAACTAGAGATTAAGACTTTAAAGACAACTTCTGGGTATTTTATAGAATCAGGGCAAAAGTTAGCTACAGATTGCTGCAAAGACCCCAGTGCGGGCCACCTCCTTTCGGGAGCCTTTTTGGTACATGGGGGAGCTCTTTTCCAACTCTTGCTCCCCTGTGGCAGAATCCTAGTGCCTAGCATCGAATGAGCTAAGTGGAATATCAGGTTACGAGGGAGAAGGTAGCTTGGAGTCAGGAGATCAGAAGTTCTCCTATCTTTCAGTTCTTCCCAGTTTTCCTTGTAGACAGCTAGCCAAGCCCAAGGTCCCAGAGCTTACCATTATCAAACCAAGGCATTCACATTCACACGCTCAGCTGAGAAGACCTCTATCCAGCACCAATGTCCAAAAAGATACATCCTTTTGTTGGGAGTTAATGTCCATGTTCTTTCTTGTTCTCATTACGGTCCCACCTCCTCCTCCAGACCGGCCAGGGCTCCAAGAGAAAAGGAAAGTAGAACAGCTGCAGTACAATCTGGAGCTGGCCTTTCATCATCATCTCTGCAAGACTCATCGCCAAAGCATCCTGGCAAAGGTAGGAGCAGTGCCTGGGCTAGAGGAGGCCAGGCCCATCCCCAGCTCTGTGACATCAGAGTTCGCGGGGGCCGGGGTCTGCGGGTACAGAGGAGGGAGTGTGTGTGCGCCACGTGGTATTAGAGAGCTCGCATCAGCAGTGAGAACTGGGGGAATGAACAGCTGCTTCCATGTGCATAAAGAATGGAAAGTTAGAGAGCCTGGAATTGGGAAGGACCTCCAGGGAACAATTCAGTTTAATATAGCCAGCGCTTACCAAGCACCTGCTTTTACAAGGCACTGTGGAAAGATACAGAGATTCGGTCGCTGCCCCCACCAAGAGATTTTAATCTGGTATGAAGAGATCTGTGTATCACTAACTCTAACATAGAGTGGAATGTGGTATGTGATATAATAATAATGCAGTTAACGGAGTGCTTTTGCTGACATGTTTTCTCATCCTCATGGCAACCCAGTCAATAGGACAGGTATTAAACTCTCCCTGTAGCGGCTGGGTGCAGTGGCTCACGCCTGTGATCCCAACACTTTGGGAAGCCGAGGCAGGTGGATCATCTGAGGTCAGGAGTTTGACAGCAGCCTGACCAACATTGTGAAACCCCGTCTCTACTAAAAATATAAAAAATTAGCCAGGCGTGGTGGCGGGTGCCCGTAGTCCCAGCTACTTGGCAGATGGAGGCAGGAGAATTTCTTGAACCCGGGAGGCAGAAGTTGTAGTGAGCCGAGATTGTGCCATTGCACTCCAGCCTGGGCAACAAAACAAAAACAAAAACCTCCCTGTAGCTAGAAGGAGACTTCAGTGACTTAAATGAAAGACTGAATCCCAGTTCTCTTTCCGCTCTTTCTATCCCTGTGTCCCCTGTGTATAACTATAATAAGAGACACCTGGAAACATGTTATCAGAGCATAAAACAGGGATTAAAAATAATTTGGGAGTAAAAGGAGGGGGTCATAAATACTTTCTAGGGACAGTGACATTTATACTAGGCCATGAATGATATAAGATTTTAACAGGCGTTCGTGGGGGTGGGGCAGACATTCCAGGCTTAGGGAACAATAGAAGCAAAAATAAGGAGGCAAAATAGTGCATATGCAGATAATAGCTCACGGTGCATCCTAACTAAAGTGTAAAATTAGGAGCTGGGCTAGACTGACGGGGCAGAAGAGCACCAGAAGATCAGCCTGAAAATTAGGTCAGGGGCAAATCGGAGAGGACTTTTAATGCCATGCAAGAGTTAAAGCTTTATTTCTAGGCCACAGGGAGCTCCAAAGGCTAGAAAAATGACACAATCAGAGATGTTATTTAGGCAATTTACTTTGGAACCAGTGTAAAGGACCTATTTATGTAATTATTCAAGCAGGCCCTTGCTATGTGCCACGCACAGGGCTGAATGTTAAGGATACAGCAATACTTACACAGTCTGTGTTCTGAAGAACTTTCATCTGCTACAGGATGGATTTGAAGGAGGAGAGACAGGAATCTGGGAGACCAATTGGAAAGCAAATCTGGTTGGATCTACTTTCAAAATAAATCACTTCCCCTACGATTACCACCACCCCGCGGCCCTTACCAGCTCTCAGCTCTCACTTGGACTTTAAGAGAGGCCTCTTAACTGGGGCCCGGTTCCACCCTCATCTGCCCTGTAGCAACCACACCGCATCTACTCAGCCCCCACGGCAGCCCTTCTAAAAATGCAATCTCATCATGCCCCACTCCTATTTTTTTTTTCTTTTTCTTAGGCAGTCTTGCTCTGTCACCCAGGCTAGAGTTCAGTGGTGCGATTTCAGCTCACTGCAACCTCCGCTTCCCAGGTTCAAACAATTCTCCTGCCTCAGCCTCCTGAGTAGCTGGGATTACAGGCACCTGCCACCATGCCCGGCTAATTTTTGCATTTTTCGTAGAGACAGGGTTTCACCATATCGGCCAGGCTGGTCTCGAACTCCTGACCTCAGGTGATCCTCCTGCCTCAGATTCCCAAAGAGCTGGGATTACAGGTGTGAGCCACCATGCCTGGCCCCACTCCTGTTCTCAGCCCTCTCGTAGCTGCCTGTCACGCTGAGAATCAAATCTAGAGTCTGTGTCATGGCCAAGTGGCTCATAACATGGTCCCTGCCTTCTTTTCTTACCTGATCTTCCACTGCCCCTTCAACCACCCATTCCAGCCGCACTTGCTTCCTTACTATTCCTTGAACACATCAAGCCCCTAGTCGCAGGGCTTTTGTTCCTGCTATTGCAGTCGCCTGGAAGGTTCTTCCCCCAGTTTTCCAAATGGTTTGCTCCATCTCTTCATTCAGGAGAGGTTTTTCCTAACTAGTAACCCCAGACGAAAAGCTTTAGTTTTCTTTTAATAACTTATTATCTGACACATGACATATTTATTTTCCGGGTCCCTCACCAGAATGTAAATTTAATGAAGGTAGAGATTATACGTTATTAACTGATATATCTGATATGTCACCAAAGGCTATCACAGTGCCTAGCTCAGACTCAGATGGGTTCTCAACAAATATTTGTTGAATGAATGAAGGAAGGAAGCTATTACCATAGCCCCAAAAAAGCTCTGAATAAAGCAGTGGAGAGGAAGAGAAAGAATCCAGGAGATATGAAGGGATCACGCCCTGCTGCCTGCTTTTCCCTGTCTCTTGCCAAGGAAACTAAGCTAGGGGGAGGGAGGCAATGGGTGGCAAGGGACATTTTAAGCCCCTTGGTTATAGAGGAGACTGCGAGAGATAAATTGTTGTTTCAGCCTTGCTCCAGTGAGGGCTCCCTGCCTCCGTCTGCTCACAGGTTTCTGCGCCTTTTCCATCTCCCCTTTGGCTGAGTGCTGGCAGCATTGGTTTGCTACTTGCAGTGTTAAGTGCCTGGTTAGAAAGTCTGTTTAGTTCAAAGAGTTACTGAGCCTTTGCCATGTGCTAAGCATTATGATAGGTACAGAGGAGACAGAGAAAGAGAGACCCCAGCTAAGGAGCTGAAATCTAGGGTGGGAAGGCAGACAAATTGGACCGTTTTCCTGCAATGTGGTAAGTGCTACACAGAGGAAAGCCCAAATGAAGGGCCCTCGATTCAGATGAGGGTAGTTAGGGAAATAGTCTTAGGAGAGGTGACCCTAGAGGGTAAGAATTAGGAACGGGAGGAGGGGAACAACATGCACAAAGGCAGAGGCATGTGACAGCAAACAACCAGAGTCACAGATGATCATTCTTACAAAGGCATGAAGTGCTTGTTAGAGTCTTTAACGAGGTTCATTCTAGAAGTTTCGGGAACGTAATTTGAGGGCTTCACCCAGAAAACATTCACCTGTCCCCACCCACTCTCGCTTCCCTCCAGTGTCCTGAGCACACAGGTACTTCTCCCAGTGGGATCTGGCTGGTGCCAAAGTGCCAAGTCCACAGGGGGAAGACAAGGAGGGCTTATCCTAGCCCAGGAAGGACCAGAGGACTTCTTTTCTCTGAGGAGAGCAGAAGTATTGACTCTCCCTTCCCCATTAACCCACCTCCAGCTGCCACCCAAGGGGAAGCTCCGGAGCCTGTGTAGCCAGCATGTGGAAAGGCTGCAGATCTTCCAGCACCTCCACCCCATCGTGGTCCAAGCCGCTTTTCCCCCACTCTACAAGGAGCTCTTCAGCACTGAAACCGAGTCACCCATGGGGCTGTCCAAGTGACCTGAAGGAGGGACTCCTTGCCTCTCCCTATGGCCTGCTGGCCCAGCTCCCTGGACCCTGTTCTACCCTCGGCCTTTTCCTTTCCCATGAACCCTGGAGGGTGGTCCCCACCAGCTCTTTGGGCGTGAGCAGATGCTGCAGCCAGCTTTCTGTCTGCAGGCTGGGGCTGGCACATCACCATCTCCTGCCTCAGCTTTGACTGTCTCGTTTCCTGTATTCCTTCACACCCAGCTTCTGGAAGGCTTGGGGTGGCTGGGATATAAGGACTTCTGGGGGACCAAGACATCCTCAAGAAAGCAGGGGCATCCAGGGCTCCCTGGATTGATAGAACACAATTCATTCAGAAGCTCAGAAGCTAAGAATAGGCCTTTGAAATACCTCATTGCATTTCCCTTTGGGCTTCGGCTGGGGGAGATGGATCAAGCTCAGAGACTGGCGGAGAGAGCCCAGAAGGACCTGTATAAAATGAATCTGGAGCTTTACGTCTTCTGCCTCTGCCTTCCTCCCAGCTCAGCAAGGAAGTGTTTGGGCACCCTACCCTTTTCCTGGGGTCTAACCAAAAACTGGATGGGATGAGGATGAGAGGCTGGGGATCACTGTTTTGTGTGATTTAGGTGTGGGACTAGGGTACAATGAAGGCCAACGGCATCCCGGATATAGAGTTAAAACTCAAACCTCTTATGTGCACTTTAACAATAGACTTTAGGGGCCGGCACAAATCTGATCAGAGACACACACCCATACACAGGTGAAACACATACAGACTCAGCTGCAATCATGCAGTTCCAGAGACACATGAACCTGACACAATCTCTCATCCTTCAGGCCACAGCTCAGAGGAGCCTAGTGGCCTCAGGGAAAATTCCCAATCCTGAGGGACTCCCCCAGACATTTCCATGGTGCTCCGGTCCACTGATCTTGGGCCTGGGGTGATCTAAACACCACCCCAGCTCCAGCTGTCTTCTACCATTAGAAGCCCCAAGAGAAGCAGAGGTGGCTGGCACTGGTCAGTCGGAAGGCAAGGACAGACCCCGGAGGACTTTCCTGGCCTACCCACCAGCCCTGCTCTTGTTGTGGAGAAGGAAGCAGATGCAATCGCAGCACCCCGTCACTGGGCACCGCTGACTCCAGCATGGAGGACACCAGGGAACAGGGTTTGGGCCTGTTTCCCCAGCTGTGATCTTGCCCAGAACCTCTCTTGGTTTCATAAACAGCTGTGAACCCTCCCCTGGGGGATAAACAGCAACGATGGGTGGTCATGGGGTTGGGGGGTGGGGGGTGGGATTATTTCCTCTCAGGGGATGGGTTCATCTGAGTAAACGTAAACCCCAACTTGTGCCATTCTTTATAAAATGATTTTAAAGGCAAGAGGTGTGTGTGTCAGGGAGTGTGGGGGGGAATCCTTAAATTAGATTACCTGCATACCTGCTCTCCAGTCTCATTCCTCCTTCAAGACCTGGGTTTCCAGCTCAGCGATCCCTCAGCATTATACAGATCCAACCCACCCCCACCACACCCCCGCAGTTTCTCCCCAGGTGGAGCAGTTCTCCAGTGAGGAACCCCCACTGTAGGAGCCTCAAACTGAGCTCCACAGGAGATGCTGTAGACTGAGAACTTTCCACAGATGATACCCACAGGGAACGTTTAGAATTATAGCTTGCACAGAATTGCTCCACATCTGGGACACCAAAAGACAATCCTCTGGGAGGCGGCTGGCCTGAGCTCCCCAGGGGGGATCAGGATGTCAGAGAGATCCTCGAGAGGCTGCCGCTCCCACCATTGCCTGACCCCTCCCTGGCACCAGAGCCTCCCTCTTAGATCCCTCCCCTGCCACTGGCCAGCCTGTGGTGGTGCTTGCTGCAGCCCTCCCTGGTTGCTTTATTTATTTATTTTGCACCAACAGGGTTGCTGCAGACTCATTCTCGCCTGGTTTAAAAAGAGAGAGAGAGAGGAAAAAAAAAAAAAAAAAGGAGAAATGCTTTCTGGCTCTTTTCTCCACCTCAGTCTTGGCAGCAGCGGCTGCAGCAGCAACAGCAGCAGCAGCGGCAGGCAGCAGGCAGCTGGCGGGCAGCGGGGGGTGAGGCACGCGGGGAAGGCGCAGGGGCCTGAGGTGCAGCTCGAATGGGACAGGGCCCCCGGCGCTGGACAGATGCAGTGCCCAACTTGATGCCAGCCTCCAGCTCCCCCGGTAAGTGCCCCCACCCTCTGTCCCAAAGATGCAGCTGCCCTTTTCCATAACATTCTTGGAGGCAGGCCAGACTAGTGTGCCCCTCAAGGCAAGAGGGTTTGGGCCCCACACTGCCAACAATGAATCCTGACCCCATGGGACTCTGAAGGGGAAACTAAAATGTCCCAAGGGCCCCTGTGGAAGGACTCCAAGGAGACTTCCCTTCCATCTCCCCAATATTACCCCTTTCTCTAGAAGGGTTTTTCTCCGTAGCCAGTGTGGATCTTCCGGAAATCTTTCGCCCAGGAACCCCTCTCCCCACAGTTCCCATCCATCAGTCAGGTGTGCTTTAAAGAGGATACAGGATACTCAGGTCCAAGGTGTCTCTGGACTGCCGCATAAAGACAAGAAGAAAGCTCTCTATCCTTGAGGGGGTGATGCCCCAGACCCCATCCCACTGAAGGAGAGAATAAAGTGGTTCTGACATCTCTCTGCAAAGTGGCCAGAAGCCGGTCCTGCGGCCATGGAGGTTGGCAAGGGAAGTTTGTGATTAAATTAGCCACCGTAGAAATAAAATAGGTTGCTCCAGCTCCCTCAGCCCCTGGCCCAGCAGGCTTTGGGACTCAGGGGAACTCACCGGAGCAGGAAGGAAGAAAGCTGGGTTACATGCTTCATTGCACTTTTGCTGATGGCAGAGCAGAGGATGAGCAGGAACTGCAGCAGTAGTGATGAAGAGCTAGCTGTCAGGTGGACTTCCCAGAACAAGCCCAAGGAGAACAAGGGAGGCTGGGCCATCCCTCCTGGGAGAGCTCTGGGCATGCCACAGAGACCTGTTAGGTCAGGATGGGGTGAGAGGAGTCTGTCCTGCGGTCTTTGCCCCATGTTACTTTCTCATCCCCAAGCCTCAGACCAGTTTTCTGTATCCCTCTGCTCTTTTGGCCTCTTTCTTTAGTTTTCCTACTAGGACAATCCTCTGAACTGGCTGTAGGATAGCCACTACAAAGATCCTTCCAGAGGGTGGAGAGTGGGAAGGAAAGGGGAAGAAATGACCATCTCTTAAACTGCCTCTCCTAAGCTCCACATGGGAAAAAATAGGGCATGTAGTAGAAAGCTGACCCTGTAGAGCCCAGAGAGCCTGAAGCCCATAAGCCCAAAGGTGATCAGGATTGCCGCTCAGGAGAAACTCAGACGCACTGTCTCCCAGGGCTTTTGCTCCCATCTCTGCAGCCATCCCTTGCCAATTCCAGTACTCCTCCCCTTCCTTGCGGTCCCTGTTGACATTGAACAGGGTGAGTCAGGGGCCCTCACCACCTAGAGGGCCCCTTCTCCTCCGTCACCTCAGCCATCATAGTCACCATCTTCCTGAGATTTCCTAGACCCTGGTACCCGGAAACTAGCTGTCAGTCGACAGGCTCTGCACATGGCCTGTGCCCAGATATCTGCTGTGCCAGCCAAGGGCTCCCTTCCTCCCCACCCTACAGCGCCCAGTCAGATGCTCTCTCTCCTCACTTAACTACGCTTCCGGGTCCACGGTCTGTCTCGTGGGCATTTCTCAGGCAGCTCAGGCCAAAAGGGACAAGGGCTGTCCCTCAGATGCACACACTGGACCAGAATCAAAACACCATTAAGGACGGATATGAGGGAAGCCCAAGACTGAAGACCAAGCCACAGAACTCAAAACCTGGGCATCCTGTGGGTCCCTCACACACCCCAACTTCATCTGTAGTGGAGAAGCGGTTGCCATCGGGCTGTTGCAGGGGATTCCCAGCTTCCCAGTCAAGTGCCCCTGCATCCTATGCCACAGCTAATGTACAGCTTGGCCGTTGTCCACACAGGCATTTTGGGGAGATTGGATTTTGCTAGTCCAGGGCTCAGGCCTTGGGCCAGGCTGGAGGAGGGCTCAGCATGAGGGTGGAGCTGAGGCCTGCATGTTTCCCAGCCTTGGGTGAGCCAAGGTGAGGACCTCTCGTCAGGACAGGGAACTCTGGGCCAAGGACGCGATCTCCCTGAGCCTTAGGCAAAAGCTATGGGTACATAATATGGGGAATAAGGGTGGGCAGAGAAGGACAGAGCAGAGCTTGAGGAGAGCAGGTATCTGGGAGAGGAAACCTGAGATACTCCTGGATGTCACAGACATCAGGAAACCCCATTACAGAAAGACTCAGTTACCTCCCTGCTGTTCCCTGCCCCATTCCCATAAGTCCTTCCCCACAGAAATCAGGCTTGGCTAGGGTTCCATGAGCCAGTAAGCACTTGGCTGGTTTTATCCAGGGCTGGAAGAGGGAGGAAAGTAGAGATTCCCCAAAGAGAAGCTCCAGGAAGCCCCAGGGAGGTGGCACACAAGAATTCTTCCTGGTTCTGTGCCCTACTTGTTGGCAATGCTGAGACAGATAGACCAATGTCTCTCCCCTCTAAGAAGGGCCAGGAAGTCCAAGGTCACCATCATCTGAAGCCACTTTCCAAAAAGAGCCATGTCATCATCTGTTCCAGGACTGAAGAGGGAATGGATGCGGCCACAGCTCCAAAGCCAGCCTGGCCCCCATGGCCCCCGCTCCTTTTCCTCCTCCTCTTCCTGCCTGGAGGGAGCCGTGGCAGCTGCCCTGCTGTATGTGACTGCACCTCCCAGCCCCAGGCTGTGCTCTGTGGCCACAGGCAGCTGGAGGCTGTACCTGGGGGACTCCCACCGGACACAGAGCTCCTGGACCTGAGTGGGAACCGCCTGTGGGGGCTCCAGCGGGGAATGCTCTCCCGCCTGAGCCTGCTCCAGGAATTGGACCTCAGCTACAACCAGCTTTCCACCCTTGAGCCCGGGGCCTTCCATGGCCTACAGAGCCTACTCACCCTGAGGCTGCAGGGCAATCGGCTCAGAATCATGGGGCCTGGGGTTTTCTCAGGCCTCTCCGCCCTGACCCTGCTGGACCTCCGCCTCAACCAAATTGTCCTCTTCCTAGACGGAGCTTTTGGGGAGCTAGGCAGCCTCCAGCAGCTGGAGGTTGGGGACAACCACCTGGTATTTGTGGCTCCGGGGGCCTTTGCAGGGCTGGCCAAGCTGAGCACCCTCACCCTGGAGCGCTGCAACCTCAGCACAGTGCCTGGCCTAGCCCTCGCCCGTCTCCCGGCACTAGTTGCCCTAAGGCTTCGAGAACTGGATATCGGGAGGCTGCCAGCTGGGGCCCTGAGGGGGCTGGGGCAGCTCAAGGAGCTGGAGATCCACCACTGGCCGTCTCTGGAGGCTCTGGACCCTGGGAGCTTGGTTGGGCTCAATCTCAGCAGCCTGGCCATCACCCGCTGCAATCTGAGCTCGGTGCCCTTCCAAGCACTGCACCACCTGAGCTTCCTCAGGGTCCTGGATCTGTCTCAGAATCCCATCTCAGCCATCCCCGCCCGAAGGCTCAGTCCCCTCGTGCGGCTCCAGGAGCTACGCCTGTCAGGGGCATGCCTCACCTCCATTGCTGCCCACGCCTTCCACGGCTTGACGGCCTTCCACCTCCTGGATGTGGCAGATAACGCCCTTCAGACACTAGAGGAAACAGCCTTCCCTTCTCCAGACAAACTGGTCACCCTGAGGCTGTCTGGCAACCCCCTGACCTGTGACTGCCGCCTCCTCTGGCTGCTCCGGCTCCGCCGCCGCCTGGACTTTGGCACGTCCCCCCCTGCCTGTGCTGGCCCTCAGCATGTCCAAGGGAAGAGCCTGAGGGATTTTTCAGACATCCTGCCTCCGGGGCACTTCACCTGCAAACCAGCACTGATCCGAAAGTCGGGGCCTCGATGGGTCATTGCAGAGGAGGGTGGGCATGCGGTTTTTTCCTGCTCTGGAGATGGAGACCCAGCCCCCACTGTCTCCTGGATGAGGCCTCACGGGGCTTGGCTGGGCAGGGCTGGGAGAGTAAGGGTCCTAGAGGATGGGACACTGGAGATCCGCTCAGTGCAGCTACGGGACAGAGGGCCCTATGTCTGTGTGGTCAGCAATGTCGCTGGGAATGACTCCCTGAGGACCTGGCTGGAAGTCATCCAGGTGGAACCAGCAAACGGCTCACTCTCTGACCCCAACATCACTGTGCCAGGAATCCCAGGGCCTTTTTTTCTGGATAGCAGAGGTGTGGCTATGGTGCTGGCAGTTGGCTTCCTCCCCTTCCTCACCTCAGTGACCCTCTGCTTTGGCCTGATTGCCCTTTGGAGCAAGGGCAAGGGCCGGGTCAAACATCACGTGACCTTTGACTTTGTGGCACCTCGGCCCTCTGGGGATAAAAACTCTGGGGGTAACCGGGTCACTGCCAAGCTCTTCTGACCTTTCCTTCCCCAGTGGGGAACCCACCAAGTCCGCTTCAGATACCAAAGGGGATGACAGAACCAAGACTACTCGGACCAGAACCGAATCCAGAGCAGCTCCGCTCTCCCGCCCCTCCCGCCTGCGTTCTGCCAGTAACTAGCAATACCTCCTGCTAGAGTCTGCTTCCCAAGCCTTTCCGGTCTGAGGATAGCATTGTGATTTCTTCACTGAGGGTCCCAGGGAGCTGCAGATGCAGACCCCGTTGTTATTCCAGCCCTCCCTTCGTCCCCCTCCACGCACAAAACAGGAAACAGAACCAAAGCTCCACTGCTCTCGTCTCCCCACTTGGCTTCCTTCACACCCGCTTATATCCTTTAATAACCAACACCGACCGCCAGCCACAGCTCTCAGATTATTTCAGTGGTGGGGCTGGGAAGTGCCACTTGCTCCTTGGAGTCTCCGTTTGTCAACCAGGCAGAGTCTCTTTCTTTTCTGCTCCCCACCCCAAACCTGCCCCTAGGTGCAGGAATAAGAGGCAAGGAGCCCCAGGCTACAGAGAGGAGGACGGGGACAGCGTGTGGGATGACAGGACAGACCACATGCTGCACTGAGTCTGCATGAGCCTCCACCACCTCCGTCTCCCAGATCATTAAACCTGCTGCCAAAGGGCCACAACAGTAGCTGCCAAAACCAATGTCATCTCTGGCGTTTCCTTCCCTTCAGTCTACTTCCTACCCTCATGTCTGTTCTATCTCCCCCTCCTTCTCTTCCTGCTTCCCATTGATCCTGTGTCCCAGTGGCCTTGCCTCCATCTAACCTGCCTGACAAACAGGGTAAGGAGTGCCCTCCCACGTCCACTCTGCTCACCCCCCTGCACCCCCACATGTCTGGAGGGATGCCCAGCTCCGGTTTCAGCCTCAGTCCTTTACCTCTTGCTCCCCATCTCTGGAAGTGGAAAAGGAGCGATCCTCCACCTTCCCGGGGATCCCCACATAGAAATTCCACCTGGGACACCAGGCTGCTGCCCCTCTTTGCCATTTCTCCATGGGAGCCCCCCATCATTTTTGTGTCACAGATCCCTGGTGCCCTTGGGGGAAAGTCAGAACTCCAAGTTAATGACTGACAAATGCAAGAGTCCGCAGCTGTCAAAGGAGAAAGACCCAGGACGCTGCAGAGACTAGGCTGGGAGGAACAGGGAGGAGGGCACAGCAGGCTGTAGTGAGAAGCGGTGGGAAGGCGGAGCAGCAGTAACTGCCTGCCTAGTTAATTTCCACCATCCCTCTGTAGCTTCCTCCGGTTCTGTGCTTCCCGCAGTGGGAAGCTGTCTCTGGGTAGAGGTCACTGACTTACAGAGACCCCCAGATGGGGAGGTGGAGTGGGAGGTGAAACTGCTGAGTACCACTCACTGTGCTTCAAACGGAGGGCAAAGCAGAGCCCAGAAAGAAGTGGAGATGCTGGAAGCTCAAGGGACAGAGCAACAGCCTCAGCATCCCTGGAAGGGAGGAGTGACAGGGAGAGGAGAGGAGTGGGTGGAGGGACCGAGGAGGGAAGAATCACGTGGCCCGAGGGAACCTTTCTCCGCAGCAGCATCTGCCCAGCGTCCTTAGTTTCCTCCTACCCACCCCTACACCAAACCAGACGGAAGCATTGTGAGCATTCTAGTTGATTCCTGCTGCTGTTGTCCTTGCTCGGAGGAGACTCCACTCATTAGATTCCCAGCCCACACTGCCCGATAGGTGAGACACTCAGTGCCACTGAGGAGGTGAAGCTGGACTTCACAGGCAGGCCACTCTTTAGTGGGACAGAGACAGGAATATGGGGGTAGGGCCAGAGGTGAATGTGAGAACCGGGCAGACAGGAGAGTGAGGCTAGAGGAACTGACCTGCTTGAGAAATGAGTTTCCCTGAGCCTGCCACCTCCCCACCCACCACGCACACACAACCCCATTAGCATCCCAGCAACTTCTCCGTCTCCAGTTTATAATGTACCAGAGAGGTTTTTTGGGGCACAGCCCTCCCCCTCCTCACCATAACCTTCCACCAGCAGCTTATTAGGTTGGGACTTGGGAGTCAGACGCTGAAGGTTCCCACTCTCTTTGCCCTCTCTGCAATGTGGAAGCAGTGATGCCGTTCAGAGAAATCTTCTCTGGGAAGCCCCTGCCGCAGTGAGGAACAGATGACTGTCTGGCGCTGGGACGTGCTGCTGCCCAAAAAGTCTCTGGAGTCTCAACGTCTCCAGAGCAGAACTACCCAACAGTCATAGAATCCAAGTCACCTATGTAATTTCAAGTTTTCTAGTAGCTACTACATTAAAAAATCAAAATGAAACAGATACATTTAATTTCAATACTTACTTTATTTAACCCAATGTACCCAAACTATTATCATTTCAATATATTATCAATATAAAATCAATCATAAAATATTTAACACTTTTTCATATTAGGTCTTTACAATCCAGTGTATATTTTACACTTATAGTACATCTCAACATCGCAATTCAGCTACTAAATTTTCACCAGAAAATCCGTATTTGGATTTCATACAGGTCACTATAGAGAAAGTGGATTCACACATCCAAGGTTTTTTCAAACATAAAACGTTTTCCGATAAGGGAATCAAATTCTGTTTTAAATTTTAAATTAAAATTACATAAATTTAAAATTCCATTCCTCAGCTGTACTACCTACCTCTACAGGCATTCAATAGCCACATGTGGTCAATGGCACCATACTGGACAGCAAAGCTTCAGACATCACAACCCGGGGCACAGACTAAGATCTCCTTGGCAGTGATGGGTGGACAGTATCCCTCAAGAAACACATTTAATCTCAGGGAGATGCCTGTGGAGCTACTCCCATCACAGCCCCTTTGTCTCCTATCACAGCTTCTCCAGAATATTTTTGAAGGGTGAAGCCCGTTAGTGTAACAAGCTTACTAAGACGAGCACTTCCACAGCTTGTCCAGGCATTAGCAAGCCAGTTCCTCATCTCACCTGTCAGAAAGGCTGCCCTCAGCTCAGCTGTGATGGTGCAGGCTGCTGTGTGTGTGCAGATGAGTGTGCAAATGCAACCAAGGATATGAGTAGGGGGTGTGAGTGCAGAAGTTTTGTGGACCATGTGCAGGGATGTATATGGCACCACACCGCGGGGACAATCCAATGGAGGCTCTGTCCAAGGTGGGACAGACGTCCAAAGCGAAGAAAATAACATTGATTGAGGGCCTATTCTATGTCAGTGACTTTATATATGTTTTCTTATTTAATCATTACATCAGCCCTATAAAGTAGGGAGGCATCTTAGCTGATGAAACTGAAGGTCAAATAGAGTAAGTGCTCAAATGTGGAGTTAGTAAATAGCAATTAGCTATTTGAGCTCAGGGCTGACTGAAAACTCCCACTTTCCAGCACACTGCCATCCTCACTGCCACGCCCTCATGACACCATCTCCCAGGGCCTCTCAGTTGCAGGACATGACCTGTAAGAAAGGGGAAATCTTCCAACGTATCCACTCTGAACTTTCAGCAGGGACTGGGCTGTTATTGGTTCTCACCTTCTTTACTCTTATTCACCTGATACACAAGGTTGGGGTTTTTCTTTGTTTTTACTTTCTTCTCAGTCCCCTCTCCCAGTGTCCTTACGGCCTCTGCCTCAGGGACTGGGAGAAAGGAGCAGAAATTCCAGGGAGCAGATGGCCTGCAGTGAAATGCCTGGCTTCCAGCAAAGGATTCTCTGAAACGGAGGCTTCAGATTTGCTAGTTCCTTTCTGGGTTCTAACCTCAACAACCTCCTAGGTTAGAGAGAGGCTCCACACATTGACAGAACAATCTGTGAGCCATTTCAGATTGGAGAAGAATTTGACTCTGCCTACCTTCTGCCCACCCCTGCTTGACAGAACCTTTCTAAGGGCATTCCCTCCTGCCCTCCTTCCACTCCTCTCTTCCATCACAGATACTGTCTCACCTAAGCTGTGAGATAACTTTGGACCCAAAGATACTGTGGCACCATCTCCGCACTCCACATTTTGGTCCCCAGTAGTCTTTCTTTCTCTATTTCTGACTTCTGTTTCCTGTGCTGTGCTGGATTCCTGATTCAAGAGATGAGGGCCCTGCTGAGCAATGATCTTCAACTTTTTTGAGTCACAGACCCCTCCGAGAATTCCTGATGCAAGCTATGAACAAAAATATTTGTAAATTATCCAGTCATTCTGAAGCCATCACAGACTCCATTGAATATAGGTTAAGAAATTCTGCTATAAGAAGCCACAGGTTGCAGGGGAAACTGAGGCCTTAGGCCACCTTTGCTTTCCAGGGTCCATTAGAGGCAAAGAGATAAGGCTGAGAAGGATTACAGTTCAAAGTGGATATCAGCACAGGTAAGAGCAGGTATTAGCATGGGCCCAGCAAGGACACACACAAAAATGCCTCCAGCATTCTCTCCTCCCCTGTCCCCTTCTCCCAGCAGCACCCATCTGAGGGAGAGGCAAGAGACTTTGGGGGGAATTCTTGCTGTAAAAAGTCAGCACGGTGGTGACTCAGGCTGGAGAGCTTCTGAAACCAGGGACTCCTGGGTCCTGTTCCTCCAAACTGCTTTGTAAGGGGAATTAAGTTGGAAGACAGCTGGGTGGTAGTTGTCAGAGGGGCTGAGGAGAATTCTCTCCTAGAGCACCTGCCACAATTCAATCTGGTCTCAAGACTGAAGAGTAGAACCAACATAAGTTAGGACACTAAGGCTCATGCTCCCTGTCACTGGTTTCTGGTGAAGAGGCTTGATTAAGGGGGGAGGAGGGAGTGACTCCTACGATGGGCAATAAGAGAGATGAGTGCTATTCTCCAAAGACTCAGACAGCTGAACAGCATTTGAACGGATCATTCGGATGTCATACAGGGAGGGAACTCTGTGGGCAGCCAAGGCTCTGGGAAGGCTCATTGTATTTGAGAGCCCCTCACTGCCCGACCCCTAGCTAAGGTCTACTTTCCTGCTTCAGTTTGCTAAAGGGAACACTTGCCCACTGAACTCTCTGGGCAATCCAGACCTTATCTTAACTCGCTCCACCTAATGCCTTCCACAGCCTGTTCAGAACACCTTTCAGGGAAAGAGAATAGACTCTTAGGACTGGAGATGAGAATAAAGAAATTACAATTCATCCAATCCCAGCATCTCACAATTCAATCTCTCCATCCTGATTTGGGATCTGAGAGGAGAAATGAGATGATAAATCCCAAATGTACAGTGACTTGAGGGTGAGTGGTGAGCTCACTTGAAGTTATTCCTTCTGCTCCCCAACAAGTTAGAAGTCAATCTTATTTTTAGATAAGATAAAATCAATCTTATTTTAAAATAAGATGATGGTGGCTCACACCTGCAATCCCAGCACTTTGGGAGGCTGAGGCAGGTGGATCACCTGAGGTCAGGCGTTCGAGATCAGCCTGGGCAACATGGTGAGATCTTGTCTCTACTAAAAATACAAAAATGAGATGGGCGTGCTGGTGTGTGCCTGTAATCCCAGATACTCAGGAGTCTGAGGCAGAAGAATCGCTTGAACCTGGGAGGCAGAGGCTGCCGTGAGC
Source organism: Cacajao melanocephalus (assembly GCA_963573385.1). Taxonomy (NCBI): domain Eukaryota; kingdom Metazoa; phylum Chordata; class Mammalia; order Primates; family Pitheciidae; genus Cacajao; species Cacajao melanocephalus. The sequence goes on along the minus strand of CAUYLG010071291.1, from coordinate 69,717 downwards.
TGAGATCATGCCGCTGCACTCCAGCCTGGATGGTAGAGTGAGATTCTATCAAAAAAAAAAAAAAAAAAAGAATTACAGGAAAAGAATGCCACTTGGCTTTTCACTGCTGAGCGCATTGGTTCACTCCTGTAATCCCAGCACTTTGGGAGGCTAAGGCAGGTGGATGCCTTGAGCCCAGGAGCTGGAGACCAGCCTGGGCAACATGAAACCCCATCTCTACTAAAACTACAAAAATTAGCCAGGCATGGTGGTGCATGTCTGTAGCGTCAGCTACTTGGGAGGCTGAGGCAAGAGGATCGCCTGAGCCTGGGAGGAGGAGGTTGCAGTGAGTAGAGATCATGCCATTGCCTCCCGCCTGGCGACAGAGTGAGACTCTGTCTTAAAAAATAAAGAAAGAAATTCCTCTTGTGGTTTAACTATAAATTGTAACCCCCTTTTTGGACTTGATTTCCTCTTTTTTGCTCATCCCGCCTTCACTGGAGCTAGAAGATAGTCCCATCAAGTAGGTCTGTGTTTTTATGGAAACACTGGACACATTTTACATTGAATTTGAACTACCATTTTGCCTTTTTAAAAGTAAAAATAGCTATAGCAATCAAGGCACTCAAATACCTAGGAATAACTTTAACAAGAAATATGTAAATTCTACATGATGAAAACTAAAATTCTACTGACAGGGCACCAATGACTTAAGTGTGTAGGCAGAGTCTATATCATACATTCTAGTTTAAATAATCTAAAACTATGTGAGTCCGATCAAAATAACAATAACAGAATAGAAACATAAATTATGGTTCCATATAGCCCCACAATATTATACTACACAGTAGTCAGAGTGAAGGGACTGAAACTTTTCACAATATGGCTGAATCTCACAGAAATAATTTGAACAAAGGAAGCCTGACACAAAAGAGTACATACTCTGTGATTCTCTTTAAATAAAAACCGAGAATAGGCAAAATTAGTTTCTGGTATCAGGAGTTAGAAGAGTGGTTGTCCTTGAGAAGAACAGTGACTGCAAGGGGACACACAGGTGGCTTCTCGGGCACTAGCAATGTTCTGTTTCTCGATCTGCTGCTGGACACACAAATGCATTCCACTTGTGAAAATTCATCAAGATACAGGCTTGTCATTTGTGCATTTTTCTGCATGTAGATTGTACATTAATTTTTTAAATTGTGGTAAAAAACCATAATGTACATAATTTTTTAAAATTTTAAATGAATAGATCAATAGAACTAAATGAAAAATCTAGAAATAGACCCAAATACATATGGCAATGTGGTATTGTAAAGATAGCATTCAAAAACGAGAGAAGATATGGGTTATTCAATAAGAAATATTTGAATAATACAAAACAAAGTTGGATCTCTATCTCACACCTTTACACCAAAATAAATTCCAGGTGAATCAAATATTTACATATCCAAAAAGACACTATCGAAGTACTTTTTAAAAGCACAGGAGCTTTAAGAATAATCTTAAGTATTGGGAGACTTTTCTAAAAATTATATGAAACACAATAGTTGGCCAGGTGCAGTGGCTCATGCCTGTAATCCCAGCACTTTGGGAAGCCAAGGTGGGTGGATCCCTTGAGGCCAAGAGTTTGAGACCAGTCTGGCCAACATGGCAAAACTCTGAGTCTACTAAAAATACAAAATTACCCAGGTGTGGTGGTGCACGCCTGTAATCCCAGCTACTCAGGAGGCTGAGGCACAAGAATCTCTTGAACCTGGGAAAGGCAGAGGTTACAGTGAGCTGAGATCATGCCACTGCATTCCAGCCTAGGTGACAGAACAAGACTCTGTCTCAAAAAAAGAAAGAAACCCAGAAATTATCAAAGAAAATACTGATAAATTAAATTACATAAAAATTTTTAAAATTTTCAAAGAATAACCATAAACAGGTCAAGGGCAGTGGCTCAGGCCTGAAATCCTAGCACTTTGGGAGGCTGAGGTGGGCAATTACCTGAGGCCAGGAGTTTGAAACCAGCCTGGCCAACATGGTGAAACCCAGTCTCTATTAAAAATACAAAAATTAGCCAAGCATGGTCACCTGTGCCTGTAATCCCAGCTACTTGGGAAGCTGAGTCGTGAGAATCGCTTGCACCCCAAAGGTGGAGGTTGCAATGAGCCCAGATAGTGCCACTGCACTCCAGCCTGGGTAACAGAGACTGCCTCAAAAAAAAAAAAAATCACCATAAACAATATACATAGAACAAACTGGGAAAATGGAATTTTGTTTTTGAGACGGTCTCGCTCTGTCACCCAGGCTGGAGTGCAGTGGTACAATCCTGGCTCACTGCAACCTCTGCCTCCCAAGTTCAACCGATTCGCCTGCCTCAGATTCCCAAGTAGCTGGAATTACAGTCACTTACCACAACAGTGGGCTAATTTTATATTTTTAGTAGAGACGAGGTTTCACCACGTTGGCCAGGCTGGTCTCAATCTCCTGACCTCAGGTGATCAGCCTGCCTCAGCCTCCCAAAGTGCTGGGATTACAGGCATGAGCCACCACGCCTGGCCAGGAAAATACTTCTAACATATGCAAACAGCAAGTATTAAAAAAAAATGACCCTATAGGCTGGACACAGTGGCTCATGTCTGTAATCCCAGCACTTTGAGAGGCCGAGGCGGGCAGATCACGAGGTCAGGAGATCAAGACCATCCTGGCTAACACGGTAAAACCCCATCTCTACTAAAAATACAAAAATTAGCCAGGCGCGGTGGCAGGCACTGATAATCCCAGCTACTTGGGAGGCTGAAGCAGGAGAATCGCGTGAACCTGGGAGTCGGAGGTTGAAGTGAGCCAAGATCACACCACTGCACTCCAGCCTGGGTAACAGAGCAAGACTCTGTCAAAAAAAAAAAAAAAGAAAGAAAGGAAGGAAGGAAGGAAACAAGGAAGGAAAGAAAAGAAAGATATGAGCCTATAACCAATAAAAACATGAACATCATATATAAACAGAGATTTTACCCAAAAAATGCAATTGCCATTTAAATATATTAAAAGATGCTCTATAAGAGCCATGAAATTTTATCTTGCAATGAGATACCATTTACACTATCAGATTGTTAAAAATCACGAAATTTAACAGCACTAGTGTGCTATCAAACAGGTTCTTTTCATACATAGCTGATGGGAGACAAAATTGGTAAAACTTCCGGGGAAGGCAATTTGGTAATACTAACCAAAATCATTTTAAAAAATTGCTGGTGGCATGAAAATTATAAAAATCTTTGTGGGAGGAAGGGAATTTGCAAAATTTTATGTATCCAAATGAAAAAACAATGCACACACTTTTTAAACTTGACAGTTGCATCCCTAAGTATTTATCATACAGATACGCAAGAGGGAAATGAAGTACGCTTGTATATCAACAAAATGTTAAAGGACTGGTTAAATACATCTTCATATACATCCCTCAGGCATACTATGAAACTATCACTATGAGGCAGATACTTACATGCTGCTATGGAAAGATTTCCAGACTGTATCAAAGAAAGTTGCAAAATAGTAGGTATGCCATTAACTGGGTTGAAATATATACTTTATATATTACAGATATACACACGTTAACTATAGAATATCTTGTGAAATTTTTCACACACGCAAAAAAATGGTAACCCTGGTTGCCTTGAAGGAAAGAGGAAAGACTTGAATTCATTCTAATAACCTTGTTTCTTCTGAATTTTGTAGAATGTAAATGTATTACTTATTTAAAACGCATACACATTTTTATATTAATAGAAAACAAAAGCTGAGGTCCAAAGGCATCTCTCTAATTGACAAAAGATACAACCTTGCGTTCTTTCAGCAAACGTTTATTGCTCATCTCCTGCCAGGTATTGTGATGGAAGCTAGTGCGGAAGATCCCCCAAAGACCAGGAGCGCCCGTCCCCTGTCCCCAGGGTGAGCCCCTAGCGCGAGGCGGGGACAGGGTGGACAGAGTAGGGCGCAGGGCTGGACTCGCGAAGCTCCCAGCCGCGCGGAGGCAGTAGCAGGACCCAACCGATCTTAACGGTCCAGGGACCAGGACAGCGTCTGGAATTCAATCTTCCAGAGCAAACTGCCGCCTGCAGAGATCGGCTCCCTTCCTCGCCCCCACAGAAACGCCCTTTGGCTTGGGCTTTCACGCTGTCGCCTCGATCCGTTTCCCCGAATCCCCAGGGAAGGACGGGCCCCTGGCGCCCCCACGGCCCGCAGCCCCCTTACCACGACGGTCGGAGCTCGGGTCTCTCCTGCCGCTGTTTCGGGCCACACCGGGTGTTCGTGCCTCGGCAGAGGAATAGAAGAGTGGGTCCTCGCTCTCTGAGGCGCACCGCCTGTCCCTTGACCTCCTCTCCATCTACGAAGCCTGTGTCATGCTTTCCAAAACAGAAAACGTTTTCCGTGTCTCTTGAGTCCCCGTCGCCACATGCGGGGCCGGACCGATCTATGCAAAGGATCTCAAGAGAAACAACTGACGGAGCATCGCCCATGATGAGGCTGCTCTCCCGATGGTCACTGAGTTGTGTTGTGGCACTGTCTTTGTACAAAGACACCAATTTAGTGAGAACGGTGACACGCATGATTCAACGCTCTCACGTCCCGCTCCCAGCCGCCGGAGCGCCGAGTTTCCCCTGTGGGTTAGAAGGTAGAAAACTCCTCGGTAATTGGCCTAGAGGTGGTCCGCGAGGACGCCGGGAAGCTTGTAATTGGCTGTTTAATTCTCAGCAGGTGCGGTCCCAATTAACAACATCTGCTTTTCCTGGATCTTATTGGCTGACAGGGCGGGCCAGCTTTGGATTCCATCCGGGTAATTGGGCAGTGGCTAGCAGCAGCCACGTCGCTCAGGGACAGCCCGCGGAAGGATTGGTTGTGGTGAGAGAAGGCGATTGGTCGGACTGCGAGCAGGGTGTTGATTGGTGCTAGCGGGCTGCGGGGGCGGGGAAGTGGCGGCTGAAGCGCCGCCAGCTGGACTCGCAGTAGCTGTGTGAGTGGGAGGCGGTGGCGGCGGCGGCGGCTGCGCGGCGGTGGCGGTAGCTGGGGTGAGGTGCGAGGTGCGAGGCGGCGCGCTCGACGGCTGACAGGAGGAGCGGTAAAGGCGGGGATGGAGAGCGAAGGTTTGGGGAGTGGGCAGCCCTGGCCACTGGGAGACGGAAATGCGGGGTCTGGCGTGCCCCCGGGGAGAGGGAAGGGTGTGGGCGCAGGGGCGGGAGTCAGAGCCCTAGGCTGCGAGACGCCGCTCGGGGGCAGCTTTACCCACTGGGAGCTCCTAGCTGTATCTGAGGAGAATGCTCGGGTCCCACGCTTAGGCCACAGCGGACCCGGTGCGGGAGCGTTTGTGTTTGCCCCGAGTCAGTTAAGACTCTTCCACTGGGCCTTTTTGAGACTGAGAGCTGCCATCCGTTTATCACTTTGCCTTTAACTTTCCCCAGGTTTTTCTTTAGTTATCGCTGATAAGATGGCTATTTACAGTCGTCAGAATAATACTTTGGGGTTTTTTTGTTTTTTTTCCAGTAGCCCTCCTTATTCCTTCATGCAGGTATCATCGTAGGGGTCGGCTGGAGACCCCCATTTCAAAGACTTTTAGACCCTTTCCTTGTTTAAAAGAAAGGGGTTGATGCCTTTTTTTTTTTTTTTTTTTTCCCCTCTCCTGAATTTAAAATAAACGTACCAGGGATGAGAAAATTGAGCTGATTCGATTCAGGCATGTCACCGTGTTGTAGGTCTTTTGTAGGTTCTGGTTATTAGATGAGTTATCCATGCTTTCATGGAGCTCACAATGTGATTTGACTCCTCATCTCATCCTATTTGACTCCTGTCATTTAAAATGATAAAGTAAGACTTAGTGATTCCTGTCAAATAGTTGGCAATTATTCAGTACAAATGTCGAGAAATTTCAAAGTTCGCTTTTACGGAAAGCCATTATCTAACCACATTTCTCACTCAGCAATGATCTGCATGTCCTTCTCTTCTTAGCTTCCCCTAGGAACTGTGGTCTTAAGTTCTAGTTTCTTCTTCCTTTCCATTCAATTTTAAGTAATAAAATCAAACACAAGCTAGTAGTCAGGACTACACAGTTACCCCCATTTCCATGCTATTATTTTCCATTTCCCCCTTTTTTTTTTTTTTGATAGAGTCTTGCTCTGTTGCCAGGTGCCAGGCTGGAGTGTGGTGGTGTGATCTCGGCTCACTGCAACATCCGCCTCCTGGGTTCAAGCAATTCTCCTGCCGCAGCTTCCCCAGTAGCTGGGACTACAGACGCGAGCCACCTCACCCAGCTACTTTTATATTTTAGTAGAGATGGGGTTTCACTATGTTGGCCAGGATGGTCTTGATCTCTTAACCTCATGATCTGCCCGCTTCCGCTTCCTAAAGCGCTGGGATTACAGGCATGAGCCACCGCGCCCGGCCCATTTCTTTCTTTAAGAGAAGCTTGTAACTGAAAGGATATGAAAATTGTGAACAAAACTATATTGACTGATCAAATAGATTCTCATTTTTTTGAGACATCAGCTGATAACTGAGCACGAATTCATTTGTCATATCTTGAGGAGTTAGTGAAATTTAGCTTTTGCTTCTAATAGAAGTCGGCCAAAAAAAGCTGTGCCTATCTCAGCTATGCTGGACGATTGAGGGAGTTCAAGGCTGCAGTGAGCTGTGATCATTCACTGCATTCCAACCTGGGTGACAGACCAAGGCTCTGTCTCTAAATAAACAACAACAAACTCTCCAGTTTATCAACTTCTCTCCGTCTCCATCATTGACACCTGGACTAGTCCCTGATTGGTCTCCTGCAGCCACCATTGCTGCCTTCAATTCATTCTCTTCACCACAGCCACAGATGTTAATCAAGAATGATAAGCATGGTATGTGTTATGAAGGCATATTGGGGATACTGGAAAGCCCATAGCAATGTAAGTCAACCCCCAGTGTAGGGGTTCAAGATTGAGGGGCCTTGGCTGCAGAGGCCCCTCTGCACTTGATCCTGACAGTGTCAGAACTGGAAAACAAGGCCGGGCGAGGTGGCTCATGCCTGTAATCCCAGCACTTTGGGAGGCCGAGGCAAGAGGATCACCTGAGGTCAGGAGTTCAAGACCAGCCTGGCCAACATGGTGAAACCCCGTCTCTACTAAAAATGCAAAACATTAGTTGGGCGTGGTGGTAGGCGTCTGTAATCCCAGCTATTCGAGAGGCTGAAGCAGGAGAATCACTTGAACCTGGGAGGCAGAGGTTGCAGTGAGCCAAGATCATACCACTGCACTCCAGCCTGGGCAACAAGAGGGAAACTCTGTCTCAAAAAAGAAGAAAAGAAAAACTGGAAAACAAAAATGCTACTAGTCCTTTGGGCCTCTGTAAAGAGGTGTGATCATGACTGGCCAGCAAAACAGACTTATTTCCCTTGCACACTGTGTTGTATAGAAATGACTAATTAGCTGCGTGACCTTAGATAAATCCATTTCTATCCCTGAGCAGCAGTTTCCCAAACTGCAGCATTGTTAATGGAATCAAATAAGTTCTGTAGTCCCTTGCAGTTGTAAAGTCTTGTGATTTCTATGCTCCATAAGCATTAATTATGGCCAGAAAGGTGTTTTTAAAAGCAGACAGCATGAAAAATACAGATCAAGTATATTCTTGTTCACAGGGCTAGATTTCAGTTTCCCCAAAGCCTTTAAGACCTAAAGATTCCTGCCTGTCAAGATCTTCCTTGCCAGAAAGGAAACTCCGTGAAGGCAGCTGCCAAGTCTGTTTGACTGTTGTGTCCCCAGGGCCAAGCACACATCAGAACTCGATATTTATTGGTTTGACTAAATGTCCATTTACTGCAGTTCATTCATGTAGTACTGGCTTGCAGAAGGAAAATGAGTAGTATTTTAATGAGATGGTTTTCAACTATGTACCATCTAAGAAATAAACCTTAAAGTTCTAGCTTCTTTCAAGTGTTGCGTTGACCAAGAATTTATACAGTCATCCCTCCCTTCATCATCTGCAGGGCATTGATTCCAGGAACCCCACAGAACCCAAATCCATAGATGCTTGTGTCCCTTGTATAAGATGGCGTAGTATTTGTATATAACCTACATACATCTTCCCCTATACTTTTTGTTTTTTTATCCCTTGAGCAAAGTCTCGCTCAGTCGCCGAGGGTGGAGTGCAGCGGTGCGATTAGTTTACTGCAGCGTCCACCTCCTGGGCTCAAGCCATCCTCCCACCTCAGCCTCCTGAGTAGCTGGGACTACAGGCATGCACCACCACGCCCAGCTAAATTTTTTTTCTTTTTTTTTTTTTGTAGAAACAGTTTTACTCTGTTGCCCAGGCTAGTCTCGAACACTTGGTCTCAAGCAGTCCTCCCTCCTCAGCCTCTCAAAGTGCTGGGATTAATAGGCATGAGCCACCGTGCCCAGCCTGTTTTGGTGTTTATCTTTCCTACTATAATATGTTTTCAAGTAGAAATTCTTATTCCTCCTCCTGTCCTCAGCATGTGAGAAAGAATTAGTACTATTTAACCAAGACGCCTTAATAATGGAGACAAGCTTTGCACTTTACTGATCATATAAGAAAATATCTAAAGTAACCAGGGGACAAAAGAAGTCAAATCCTTCCTAGATACCAAGAATAAATCATCCCTTAATGTAGGAAAGTAGCAATTTGAGAGGGATGTATTCAAGAATTATAAGCCAAAAATCTCCTTTATGAAACAACTTGTTTCCTTTTCTTTGGTATATACAATGCTTACATAATACCATCCAAACTTTCAGAGTGTTGAAAGGTTTCCTTTGCAACCTATTTTTAAAAAGAGAAGCTAATGTTTATCCAATGAGTTGGGGAAAGAACCTCATACATGAAAACAGCCTACATTAAACTCAACCCTTTCTGTTCTACGTTCTAAAAAGGTCAAGAGAGAACAGAATTCCCTCAGATTGGTAGTCTCCAAAAATGATATACTGAATTTACTGAGTAACTAATGACCCAAAATAGACAACACACTTGAAAAGAGGTACCCATTCCCCACCTCGGGTAATAAAAGGAGGTTTTATTTTTTGCTCAGACCGTGAGTCTGGCCAAGAAGGTGGATTAAATTTGTTTAAAACCAGGAAAGAGAAAAAATAGATTTGGCAAACTTGTGGTAATTCTCTGAAGAACTTTATTCAGTTCTATTGATCAGTAAAACTGTCAGGCCAGATGCAAATTATGGTCATATGTATGACTGTGTAGTGGTGTCCCTTTCTCCATGATTTTGTTTTCACTTACCCATAGTCAATCCTGGTCCAAAAAGAAATAAATGGAAAGTTCCGTAAGTAAACAATTCTTAAATTTTAAATGTGCTCCATTCTGGCTAGCATGGTAAAATCTCCATCCTGGCCCAGACGAGAATCCTGCCTTTGTCCCAGCATATCCATGCTGTATATGCTACCCACCTTAGTCACTTAGTAGCCATCTTGGTTATCAGATTGAAAAAAACCTATAGATAGGGTTCAGTACTCCAGGGCATCCACTGGGGTTCTTGTAACAATCCCTTGAGGATAAGAGAGGACGACTATAGTAAGAAATCCACCTCCAGTCTCCCTTACCAGACTGTATCTGCTCAGTGAGATTTCAGTGTTAGATGTTCTCCTTTCTCTCTTCATTCTTCCTGATTGACTGTGCTTTCCCTGGAAGCCTACGTTTTATTCCAGAGTAGGTTTTGTGTTAAAGAGTATGTTTTTAGCCTTACCAGGATGTGGCCAGTTTTTCCCCCCAAGGTGAAAGACAATTTATACTGTAATTATTGGGGTTGAATTTTTGTACCTGAAGGCAAATTATGGCATAAGTTACATTTACTCATTTTTAAGCAAATCTCATGTAAAACCAGCTTGTTTTGTTCTACCTGATTGTAATATCTGGAAATACAGATACTTAGTTTTCAGTTTTTTATCACCTATCTTAGGTTTTTAGTCTTTAGTGAGTGTTTTTTTTTAATCACCGACAGTGCTTTCTACCAGTATTAATTTTGAACTGAATATGTTGAACAAAGTAAATTAAAAGATACATGTACTGTTACCCTGAGAGTTTAGGTAAAAGGGAGGGTGGGGAAGGATTTCTACAATCACTTTAAAAGGTTTTTCACAAGCAAGTAATAACCCAGACTCTGGGTTAGAGATTAGATAACCTCTTCAAGCATGTGTACTCTTCTATGGGGTTTCCTGCCTTATAGGGTTATGTGACTATTAAGTAGAATTATGTAATGTGCCTGGCATAGTAGTAGCTACTCAACACATTTATCTTTTCATTTTTGTGTCTTTAGTGCCACAGTAGCGCCTAGCACATAATGCTTACTCCAGCTCTTGTGTTGACAATAAACCGAATGGACAGTGGCAAATGCAGGAACGTAACAAAGCAATATGGTAATCAGGTGTTTTAGCACAGGGTCATAGAACTGCAAAGAGAAAAAGTGATCAGATTCTGGATAATTTGAAGGTAGAGCAAATAAGACTTGTTGACAGGCTAAGTGTGCAGTTTGAGTGAGAAGATGACTAAGGAAGTAAAAGAATGCAGTCAAGGTGGGGTACAGTGGCTCACGCTTGTAATCCCAGCACTTTGGAAGGCTGAGGTTGGAGGATCACTTGAGCATAGGAGTTTGAGAACAGCCTGGACAACATGGCAAAACCCTGTCTCTACAAAAAATACAAAAATTAGCCAGGCATGGTGGCATGCACCTATAGTCCCAGCTACTGGGGAGGCTGAGAGGTGGGAGGATTGCTTGAGCCCAGAGGTTGCGGCTGCAGTGAGGCATGTGCCACTGCACTCCAGCCTGGTGACAGAGAGACCCTGTCTCAAACAACAACAACAACTGGAATTGCCATTTGCTGAGATGGCAAAGATTATGGGAAGGGGGTGAATCAGGAGTTCAGCGTTAAATTTGAGATGTTTATTAGACATCAAATGGAGATCCATGTAGGCAGTTGAGACTGTACTTTCTCAATGAAATAGAAAGCAAGAACCTCAGCTGAGAGAGGTTGGAGGAGGTGACATGAGAGGTTTGATGCAGAGGGAGGCTGAGAAACTATGTGGAATAAGGAAATATAATGAGCATGTTAAAATATGCTTGGCAGCAAAATGAAAATAATAGTGTCAAGAGAAATTCATAGCAAGAAAGCCTGTAAGAAGACCATTGCAGTAGTCTAAATGAGATTAAAGCTTCTGAATCAGGCCAGATGCAGCGTTGTTGGTGTCATTAATATATAGGTAGAAATTGAACCCACATATGTGGATGAAATTGTCTAAAGAAAGCAGAGTGACATTAACAATTGATGGCACAGGAAGAGAAGCACACACTTGTAAGGACCCTGCAGGGAAATATGAGAGGAAACCAAGAGAAAGGGGCACAGAAACCAAGGAGAAAGTTTTGTGGAGGGAGTAGCCACCTTCCTGCTACCATAGAGAGATGAGGTGAGATAAGGTTCCATGCATGCCCTCTGGGTTAATTATCTGGGAAGTTATAGCTTTGGTGATGGAGCAGGGTAGAACCCCATTTCGCTGTTGGTTAAGGAGTAAATGGAAAGTAGAGACAGCAAATGAAGACTGTACTTCCAACAAAGATAATTAGTAAGGCCTTTGCTAAGCATGGAATGGCATTCTGCAGAGGCAACAGCTTCTGGAAAGGCCTGGAGGCATAAAAGGACTTAAGGACTTAGATAAGTAGACCAGTTTCCTGCTGAGCACTCTAGGTAAAAAAAAAAAAAAAAAAAAGTAGGCCGGTGAGGGCTTGGTGGCTCACGCCTATAATCTCTGCACTTTGGGAAACAGAGGCGGGCGGATTGCCTGGGGTCAGAAGATTGAGACCAGCCTGGCCAACATGGTGAAACCCCATCTCTACGAAAAGTATAAAAATTAGCCAGGCGTGGTGGCGGGTACCTGTAATCCAGCTACTCGGGAGGCTGAGGCAGGAGAATCACTTGAACCCGGGAGGTGGAGGTTGCAGTGAGCCGAGATCTCACCGCTGCACTCCAGCCTGGCGACAGAGTGAGACTCCATCTCAAAAAAAAAAAAAAAAAGGACTTAGATAAGTAATTTTAAGTAATTTAATATGAAGTCTAAATGTATATATTTTAAATACTTGATTCATTTAATTTTTTTCTTTTTTGTTTTGTTTTGGAGACAGAGTCTCGCACTGTCACCAGGCTGGCGTGCACTGGCGTGAGCTCAGCTCACTGCAACCCCCAGCTCCCTGATTTGAGTGGTTCTCCTGCCTCAGCCTTCTCAGTAGCTGGGATTACAGGCATGTGCCACCATGCCCAGCTAATTTTTGTAATTTTAGTAGAGATGGGGTGTCACCATGTTGGTCAGGCTGGTTTCAAACTCCTGACCTCGTGATCCACCTGCCTCGGTCTCCCAAAGTTCTGGGATTATAGACGTGAGCCACTGAGCCCAGCCAATTTTTTTGTCTTTTAAAACTGATCAGTTCTCCTTGGGTGGGGAAAGCAAAGTATGCTTCGATTTAATCCCGTGTGTATGTGTACCTTAGCTAACTTTTTAAAAATACCCTGAGCCCTTTTTTATATGAAATAAATTTTGAAATTGCTGAAGTTCTTGAAATTGGAAGGTAGGCAGTAGTATTCTTTTCAATAATAATGTGCTGCCATGCCTCTCTGCTATTCACACAAGTATTGGATGAAAGCTCCTCCTTTTCCCTGCTTTGCATGTTTCAGAATGTAAGTCAGAGTACAGCAGAAAATGTCCACTGAACGGACTTCTTGGACAAGCCTGTCCACCATTCAGAAAATAGCCTTGGGCCTTGGGATCCCAGCCAGTGCAACAATTGCCTATATCCTATACCGCAGGTATAGGGAAAGCAGAGGTAAGTCAGCCCTATGACTCTGCATGTGAAAATGTTCAGACATGTTCCTGCCTTGTTAAATTAAAAAAACTCTTTCCTTGCTAGATGTTGTGTGTGGGGTTTTTTTTGGGTTTTTTTGTGGGGTTTTTGTGAGACAGGGTCTCACTCTGTCACCCAGCCTGGAATACAGTGGCACGATCATGGCTCACTGCAGCATCAACCTCCTGGGTTCAAGCAGTCCTCCCACCTCAGCCTCCAAGTAGCTGGAACCACAGGCATGTGCCACCATGCCTGGCTAATATTTGTATTTTTTCTAGAGATGGGGTTTTGCTGTGTTGCCCAGGCTGGTCTCCTGAGCTCAAGCAACCTGCCTGCCTCAGCCTCCCAAAGTGCTGGGATTACAGGCACATGCCTCCATGCCTGCCCCAGGTATTGCAGTTGCCTTTCTGAGAGGATCTTTGACCAAAATTATTTAGTCTTTTTTTTTTTCCTTTGAGACGGAGTCTGACTCTGTCGCCCACACTGGAGTGTAGTGGAGTGATCTCGGCTCACTGCAACCTCCGCCTCCCGTGTTCAAGTAGTTCTCCTGCCTCAGCCTCCCAAGTAGCTGGGATTACAGGAATGTGCAACCATTCCTGGTTAATTTTTATATTTTTAGTAGAGATGGGCTTTCACCACCAGGGTGGCTGACCTCAAGTGATCTGCCTGCCTCGGCCTCATAAAGTACTGAGATTACAGGTGTGAACCACTGTGTCTGGCCTAGTCTTTGCTATGTTCTTACATAGCAAAGTAAGCTAGTCTATGAAATGAACTCATTTTATAACTCCATTGATCTGCTTTCTTCAGCAACAACCACACAGCAAAGGGTTCTTTTTTAATTTCTATACTCTTTTTTCATATATATTCCTTTTCTCTAATTAGTTGTTAGGAGAAGGCACTTTCTTCAAAGGCTGGATCTAGAGGATAGGACCTAGAGAAATGACTTATGTACATGTCAGTCAGAAGTTCTGAGCTTAATGGACACCTCAGGCAAATTTTGCCCTTCATTCTTCTCCAGTACTGTCTTTGGAGAAGGAATTTGCCCAAACCCCACCACCCCTTTATTGCAGAGTCTGCTTTTTCCATTTTGGCATCTGAAACTGTGTCCCAGAGAAAATGCCCCTCTCTGACCTTCTAATTCCTATTCAGATGCCACTTTTCCTTGTTATTGTGGCTGAGATCCTCAGTTTATCTCTTGGATCGGTGTCTCTTCGACAGCCAGATCCTGGGGAGGACTGGTAGTTATAATAGCTTTGGGTGTTATCTAAGTCTGATCTGATGAATGATGATCTGTGCAGAAGAGCGGCTGACATTTGTTGGGGAAGATGACATTGAGATAGAGATGCGGGTTCCCCAGGACGCTGTGAAACTCATCATTGGCCGGCAAGGAGCCAATATTAAGCAGGTAAATGTGTGAGCAGGCAGTCCACTTCCCCAAGGATTGATTCTATTCATTGATTTCTTGTTTCCTTCCTCTGACCACGTATCACAAAACACTCCCATGCTCATTCACTCACTCTCTCTCACGCTGTGTGTGTGTGTGTTCTTGAGATGGAGTTTCACTCTTGTTGCCCAGGCTGGAGTGCAGTAGCACAATCTCAGCTCACTGCAACCTGCATCTCCTGGGTTCAAGCGATTCCCCTGCCTCAGCCTCCCAAGTAGCTGGGATTACAGGCCCTTGCCACCATGCCCAGCAAATTTTTTGTATTTTGAGTAGAGATGGTGTTTCATGATGTTGGCCAGTCTGGTCTCAAACTCCTGACCTCAGGTGATGTGCCCGGCTCAGCTTCCCAGAGTGCTGGGATTACAGGCATGAGCCACCGCACCCAGCCACTATGTATATTTTTAAAAGAACAAATAGAGGAACTTTTTAGCTAACTAAACTTTTTAGCTACTTCCCTTCTAGAGGAGAGTACTCCCTAGAGAAAGGATGACTTAGCTTGAAATAAGGGTTTTTGACTGGGTGATTATCACCGTGGTATAGCTTGAATTACCCTTTTCTATGGAATTAATGAACTCTCATTAATTGACAGTAAATATTGAATGGCTACCTGGTTCTTCATCCCATCTTCCATTGTTCAGCTGAAATGTCAAGAAAACAAAATATTTGATTCTCCAGTCCAAATAAATTAGCAGGCAGAAAGGATTCTTATACACAAAGATAAATGGGTTCGAATTCACTGCTATTTGGGGTTACAGTTGTTACTAATCTCCTTACATAAAGTAACTGAGGACTGGTTTAGCCAGTTCCTTTGGCTAACACTACCTCCATGGTTTGGTTTAGAGTATCTGTAGCTGGGCTCACATGGGAGCTCTTCCAGAATGTACTGCCAAATGTCCTTCTCTCTGCAGCTGCGGAAACAGACAGGTGCTCGGATTGATGTGGACACAGAGGATGTAGGCGATGAGCGAGTGCTGCTTATCAGTGGTTTTCCTGTTCAGGTGTGCAAGGCCAAAGCAGCAATCCATCAGATCCTGACAGAGAATACCCCAGTGTCTGAGCAGCTCTCAGTTCCCCAGAGATCTGTGGGCAGAATCATAGGTACCACTGGATGGCTTCCTCTACTGTTTCCTTTATTCTTTACCTTTGCCTCTCTTCCACACCTTCCCAAGGGTTTCTTCTGGCCTACTTCCCCTTCACCATGTAAGGGGAAAAAAGACAGGGACATTAAGACCAGAGGTTTACTGTTTGACAGAACTAGTGGTAAAACCCTGTTTCCTTAAGAAGTTGTATGATTTGAACCTTATAAATTGATTCCTTAAGGGTTCTAGTAGATGTATTAAATTTACCTGTTAATTGATTTTTAAAGGGAAGCTTGGGATGCTCATGTTATCTCAGGTCTTTGAAGATAGTGCTCTGGAGAGTACCTTTTATGCTTTCCCCTAGAGCATCCCTCTGTTAGAGGCAGAGAAATGTCCGGTCCTTGATCTAGTGTTCTGACACACCATGTAGCATATCTCCTTGTGACTTGGTATGGCCATGCTGAGTGGTCAAAATGAAAGTGACATGAAGTTAAACTAGCCAAAGTGTAGAGTTTAAATAAAATGGATAAAGCAAATAATATGGTATTCTCCTTTTCACAGTAATGATTTCAGTAGCTCTTGCTTCCCATACAACATGTTATATTTTGTTCACTTTAGAAATGAGAACTCATTCTCTTCTCCTAGTATATACAAAACAGTGATTTCTCCAGTAGATAAGGTTGGCCAAGAGGGAAGGGCAGGTTTTTATGTATTGTTCAATATAGGGAGAGGCGGCGAGACAATTCGTTCTATCTGTAAGGCCTCTGGAGCCAAAATTACCTGTGACAAAGAATCAGAAGGGACATTACTACTATCAAGACTTATAAAAATCTCAGGAACACAGAAGGAAGTGGCAGCAGCCAAGGCAAGTAGCTGATAGACTTGAACTATACCTGAGCATGAGAAGATCCTTTTACTCTATCCTGGGTCAGAATATCATCCTTTCTCTTATTTTCTACAGCATTTGATACTGGAGAAAGTTTCAGAAGATGAAGAACTTCGGAAGAGAATTGCTCATTCTGCAGAAACTAGAGTCCCACGCAAACAGCCAATCAGTGTGAGAAGAGAAGAAGTGACAGAGCCAAGTGGAGCTGGAGAGCCAGCTTTATGGAAAAACAGCAGTTCTAGCATGGAGCCGGCTGCACCCCTGGTGACTCTTTCACCCAAAGGAGGAGGCGACATGGCTGTGGTAGTGCCAAAGGAAGGTTCCTGGAAGAAACAGAGTGATGACAGCTTTCAGAATTCTGGAGCCCAGGCCATCCCAGAGATGTCCATGTTTGAAAGTATGCAACAAAGAGGGAGCCCATTAATCATAGAAGATAGAAATACTGACTTAGACATTGGAGAGATTACAAGGAATGCTTTCTCAGTCTGTGGGCAGCCATTATAATATGGCTGGGGTCAGGATAGCAGATTCAGTAAGGTGTTATGAAGGTAGGATAGAGGTAGAGTCCACACCAACAGTTGCTGGACAGCTTAAGGATGCAGATGTTGACCACTTAACATTATTTATGCCGGTTTAATATTCTGCTCCTAACTGTAGGAGAAAACTTGATGCCTCTTCCACTCTGGACCAAAGTTGATGAAAGTCTTCTTCCTTTTCCAAAACCCAACCTGAACCACTTCTTTCTTGAAACAGACTCTACTGAGACAAGTTGTCACCAGCAGAAGATAGATACATGACCTTTATTAACAAAGATGAATTAACCAAGAGGGTGTTTGTAGTTTATTATTTACCCTAAAACTTTCTGTGTCTAGGTACCCTCTGAGTAGGCCTATAATTCCTGCCTTCACTGTAGGCATTTTCTGTAAACTAGCAGACTTATGTGGTGAAAACGCACAGGAGCTTGGAGGTATAAATAGACTGGGTGGGAAAGAGAGAGCTCCTTTCGCCATGTTTTACCAGCCTGCTCTGTTATAACCTCTTAGGTTATATCCTTTAATTTCCAACGTTTTAGGTTAGTTTCTGTAGCAGAACAAGTGAGTCTGGAATAATGTCCTCAAAGTACTTCAAATGTTTTGTTTTTGTAACAACTTAAAAAATAAACATAGGTTTTCTTTAAAAAAAAAAAAAAAAAAAGAAATAGTGGCTTAGGGCGTGGTAGTGCAACCTGTGGTCCCAACTACTTGGGAGGCTAAAGTGGGAGAATCACATGAGCCCAGGAAATCGAGGCTACAGCAAGCTGGGATCGTGCCACGGCACTCCAGCCTGGGTGACAGTGAGACCCTGTCTCAAAAAACAAATTTTTTTTTTTTTAAAGAAATACTGGCTTAGATTGCCCAAAATAGGAAGCAATGAAAAGTCTTTTCTGTTTTCATGAATATGCTTATGTCTATCATCACAGATATTCCTTTCTGGTAATATTTTACTTGGATTAATACTAAACATAATATTCTTCTAAATATAAAACAGTTGATGGTGCAAAATATGCTGACACAGGAAACAAATGAGTAATACATCAAATAATTGGATTTACATGATACTGTTTCTCTAGACATACTTTTTTTTTTTTTTTGAGATAGAGTCTTGCTCTGTCACCCAGGCTGGAGTGCAGTGGCATGATCTCTGCTCACTGCAACCTCCGCCTCTCAGGTTCAAGCGATTCTCATTCCTCAGCCTCCCGAGTAGATGAGACCACAGGTGCACACCACCACACCCAACTAATTTTTTTTTTTTTTAAAGACGGGGTTTCACCATGTTGGTCAGGCTGGTCTTGAACTCCTGACCTCAGGTGATCTGCCTGCCTTGACCTCCAAAGTGACTGGATTACAGACGTGAGCCACCACGCCCGGCCAATTTTTGTATTTTTAGTAGAGATGGGGTTTCACCATGTTGGACAGGCTGGTCTCAAACGCCTGGCCTCAAATGATCTGCCCACCTTGGCCTCTGGAAGTCCTGGGATTACAGGCATGAGCCACCACACCCAGCCTAGACTTAATTTTTCAACAAGTAAAATTCTCAGCCAGATTTTTTATTGCCTGTTTCATTACTGTTTTTAAAAATCATCACTATTCAAAAAGAAAAGGCTGTTAGCTTTCTTTTCTATACATAGGTGCTGGCCTGGGCAGAGAGGACCTGGGTCCCCAAGAAGGTCACAGACTTGTCCAGGGTCACATAAGGAGTCAGTGGTAGCATGAGATCTGGAACAGGCCCATATCCATCGCTGTCCATGTAGAAGTTGCTGTCCATGTACCTTTTTTCTGCAGTTAGCATATGGAGGATTTACCTTTATAATTGGTGACTTGAATACATAGAACATGACAAAGAATGTAAACTGTTCTTTCTTTATAATTGGTGATTCGAATACATTGCACATGACAAAGAATGTAAACAGTTATTAGTTACATGGAAAGGTACAAAGGATAGGTTAGTATCTATCTTTTTTTTTTTTCTGGAGACAGCCTCTAGCTCTGTCGCCCAGGCTGGAGTGCAGTGGCGCAATCTCGGCTCACTGCAACCTCCGCCTCCTGGGTTCAAGTGATTCTCCTGCCTTAGCCTCTCGAGTAGCTTGGATTACAGGCGCCTGCCACCAGGCCAAGCTAATTTTTGTATTTTTAGTAGAGAAAGGGTTTCACTGTGTTGGCCAGGCTCGTCTCAAACTGCTGACCTCATGATCCCGCCACCTTGGCCTCCCAAAGTGCTGGGATTACAAGCATGAGCCACCATGCCCGGCAGTACCTTTCTTTAGGATATTCTTGTTTGATTCATCCAGTTGTCCCTCTAGCCATTTTAAAATGGTAACAGCCATTGGTATTTGTACCTCTCACTCCCCTGATGTAGTCCCTTCATTCCAACCAGAGTGGTGGTCTGATATGGCCACTATCCTTCTCTCTGTGTTCAGTCCCCAGTCCTGACTTCAGTTTCCATGCTGATGAGTACCTAGAAGTCTACGTCTCTGCTTCTGAACACCCTAACCACTTCTGGATCCAGATCGTTGGCTCCCGCAGCCTGCAGTTGGACAAGCTTGTCAATGAGATGACCCAGCACTATGAGAATAGTGTGGTGAGTTGCCATAGGGACAGGGCTGGGGTTTAATGAAAAGAAGGCATATCTTTTTCATTATAATCTCATCCTTTCCCTGTGGAGCAACTACTTGTTCTTTCCTTCTTCTGCAATTCTATTTATGAGCCTACCACTTTGTAACTCTATGCCCTCCTGACTCCTCATCCCCATGTACAGCCTGAAGACTTGACTGTGTATGTAGGAGACATTGTAGCAGCACCTTTACCTACAAATGGTTCCTGGTATCGAGCCCGGGTCCTTGGCACCTTGGAGAATGGAAACTTGGACCTCTACTTTGTTGATTTTGGAGATAATGGAGATTGCCCACTGAAGGACCTCAGGGCTCTCAGGTCAGTGCTGAGGGCAGGGTGAAGTTAGCTGCATCCCAACTGTTGACTCAGTTCTGGCCTTAGGGTGGTGAGCTGTTGGCATTTATCGGGGATTTGGAAGGGAACCTGTTTACAGAGAGCAGATGGTTATCGTCTCATGTTAGTTGGTTCTGTCTGAAAGCAGCAATATAAGAAATTTCTGGCCCCAGGATTCTAATTTTAGTTTCTTTTACTTCAGGAGTGACTTCCTAAGCCTTCCATTTCAAGCGATAGAATGTAGCCTGGCACGGATCGCCCCCTCAGGTAAATTGATCATGCCACCTATTGAGCTTACCTCTAAATAGCATAATTTTCGTATAGTTCATTGGAAGGAATTCTCACATTCCCAGGCTTTTTGAATTCTGGGGACTCGGGTGCCTTTTCCTCACCAGCACTAGCAGCAGCCAGAAACTTGCCTGGCAGACCCAACCCCACCAGAGAAGACACAGGTGCCTTCCTGAGTAGAAAAGAGTAGTTCTGACTTCCTTCTAGGGTATAATCCCCAACCCTATCAGCAATAAACCCTACGATCTTTTGCCAGGTGACCAATGGGAAGAGGAAGCTTTGGATGAGTTTGATAGACTCACTCATTGTGCTGACTGGAAGCCTCTAGTAGCCAAGATCTCTAGCTATGTCCAAACTGGGATCTCAACTTGGCCAAAGATCTACTTATATGATACTAGCAATGGGAAGGTAAGACTGGCATTCACATACTGCCTATTATATCTTCAGTGTATTTATAGCCTAATATACTTTTTCTTTCCCAGAAACCCTTATCTGATATTACTTTTACTTTGTAAGATCCTTCTTACCATCTCACCAAAGGAATGTCTTTAAAGTGTCAGTCCTTCTGCCTTGTTTCGTCAAATTTGCCCTTGCTTACTGAGAGAACATCATTTCCTTTTCATTTTTCTTCTCAGAAACTTGATATTGGGCTAGAATTAGTCCGCAAAGGATATGCAGTTGAGCTTCCTGAAGACATGGAAGAAAACAGAGCTGCCCCAGACATGAAGGACATGGTGAGCCATTGTAGTTTACAGGGTGCTTCTTCCAGGCAAATCTAGCACATAGACACCAAGGGCTTCTAGTCCTGACACTGTATTAGCTTTCTTAAGGACTCTGAGCTCCTACACTACGTGACCCAAGGAGTATTTTGTCCATCTTGTAGTCAAATGCAACTGCCTTAACCAGGTCCTATGAGAAGAATGAAAGGGTGGCCTCTAAAAGCCAACATGTTCCTCCTTTTTTCCTCTTTTCATCCACTCAGGCCACAGAAGCAGATGCCTCTCTCAGCACCTTGCTCACTGAGACCAAAAAGAGCTCTGGAGAGATAACGCATACCGTTTCCTGCCTCAGCTTATCAGGTACAAGCAGCGTTTCCTCCCTAGAGGATCTTTGGAAATTAACTTTTCTCATTCAGTCTTTCCAAACTAGGGAGGTTAATTGAAGGCTTGGTTCCTAGTCAGGTCATTGAGCACCAAGAGGTCCATTTTTCTTTTGAGACTCACTGGCAGTGCCTGCTAGAATAGGGCAGTGTCTAACTTTCTCCTTCTTATTTCTCTTCAATAGAAGCTGCTTCCATATCTGGTGATGATAACCTTGAAGATGACTACTTACTCTGAAGTCTGGGCTTCAGCTTGCTCAACCATCTGCTTTGCTGTGTGAGTGCAGCTATTATCTATCTGTAGCAACAGGAAAGTAATGAGGGTGACACTGGGCCACTTGCTTTGATTCCCTCTTCTCTACCCTGTCTTAATATACTTCTCTGCAGCTGCTTTCCTGCAGCTTCACTTGCTCTCAGATTGAGCACTTTCAAGCTTTTTGTGTATTTCTGTCTTTGGCAGGATTTGGCAATAGAATTGGTGCCTGGAGGAGAGGAGTGTATCATAAAGGATCCATGCAGTCCTTCCTTTATTACACATACAGTCTGGCTTACTGTGGACCAAATTCATGTTCTCCTCCCATTGGACGACCAAAAAAGGTGTGGTGCAGAGGGAGACAAGTATGTCTCCCCCATTCCACCTCCCTGATCTCTCTCCAACCCTCCAGTGTTTGAATACTGCTGTGTTACTTCCAGGCTGTTCAGCATCAGGCTCAGTCCCCTCTACCAGTCATAATGTGCATCACTGCTAGGCTGGGTCCTTTTCAAGGCTGGGAAACAGTCAGGCTTTGGTCATTGGAAGTGACGATTCTGCAGACTGCTGACTCACCTCATCAGGTGACTCTGGTTAAGGAAAGTTTTTGAGTGGTAAACTCAAAGACTGTAGTTGAATTAGAAGGCAAAGGCAAAAATTAGCATAATTATATTTAAAAGCCTCAGAAAGTGGGAAGAGAATACTGCCTCTCAGCCTCAATTGCTAATATGTTATTGGAGTCAGGTTTTTGAAACTGCTTCAGCTATTTCTCTGTAACCTTTAGTTAAAATACAAGTCGAAAGGAGACAGAGGCTCAGGAAATTTTCTAAATTGCTAGTGTAATATCTATATGTATACACACATATACACCCATGGAGAGAGAGGAAGAGTATACAGTTCTGTTTAAATCATTTGGAGAATTTTTTTTTTTTTTTTTTTTGCTGAATAAAGTTCTCAAGAAAATTTTCTAAAACCAAATTCTGATTGAATCACAAGGTGGAAGCAAGCTATGAGCCTAAATCTGATGAAAACTGCCAACTGTCTCACAGAAAGGGGCCCATCTATGAAACAAGTGTCTCTCCCTCCCATAAAGACATTTATATTCTTTCCCTAAAGTCACTTCAGAAATAACCATTTATTGGCCGGGAATGGTAGCTCATACCTGTAATCCCAGCACTTTGAGAGGCCAAGGCAGGCAGATCACTTGAGGCCAACATGGTGAAAACCCATCTCTACTAAAAATACAAAGATTAGCCAGGCATGGTGGCGGGCACCTGTAATCCCAGCTACTTGGGAAGCATGAGAATCACTTGAACCTGGGAAGTAGAGGTTGCAGTGAGCCCAGATCACACCACTGCACCTCCAGCCTGGGCAACAGAGCAAGGCTTTGTCTGAAAGAAAAAAAAAAACAAAAACTGTTCACTAAGAACCGGAACCAATTTAGGTTTAGGCTGTGAGAAGACCCCACCTATACTATTCAAAAGAAAAGGCCCAGATTAAGATTGTAGAAATCAGGATTCTAGAAGCAGCTCTGGTGAATAGCTCATGTAGTCTTGGAGGAATCTTTAAGGAAGAGATCTCCACTGTAAACTTTTTACAAAATTTTAAACGCGTTTCCTTACAGCATCTTTCCATGTCTAACAGTACTGCGAGGCTCCAGTGAGAGCCCTGAAGTACTTGAGGTACTTAAAAGTAAATATAAATGTATAGTAATGTGGATGGTAGAAAAATGGCAAGTGAAATGAACTTTTTTTTTTTTTAAGGATAAAGCAAGATAAACTAGAAAACTTAATATTAGTACATAAGGGTGCCTTATACATGTCCTTTTTTTAAATTTGGGGATTAGTGAGATCTACCTGTATACTACATGGAAATTTTCTCACAGCCACAATTCTCAACATTTATTTTCTCAGAAAAATCTCAGTATTAGCCAGGCACTGGTAGCTCACGCCTATAATCCTAACACTTTGGGAGGCTGAGGCAGACCTGCCTGGCACCATGGTGAAACTCCATTTCTACCAAAAATATAAAAAAATTAGCCAGGGGTGGTGATGTGTGCCTGTGGTCCCAGCTACTCCAGAGGCTGAAGTGGAAGGATCGCTTGAGCCCGGGGAAGCGGAGGTTGCAGTGAGTGAACTGAGATTGCGCCACTGTACTCCAGCCTGTGTGACAAAGCAAGACTCTGTCTCCAAAAAAAGAAAATAGAAAAATCTCAGTACCGATTAGCAGAAAGGCTCTAGTGAAGGAGCAGCTCTGGTGAGTAGTTCATGTAGTCTTGGAGGAATCTTTAAGGGGCTTCCATTTATTTGATGTTTCAGATGTTGGCTGCAGTGAACTCGCTGAAGCATGCTCAGCCCTGGAATTGATGCTACCATACAGGGTCATGAGGCTATTTAGTCCCCAGTTTCCTTAGTTCCTTAGGGAACCTTTACTCTTAAGGATGGAGGTCCCTGATATAATCATTCGTAAGACTTCCTAACCTGGAAATGAGTAATGTCTCATTCCTACCTGCAGTTTACTATGTATAAATGTCCTTAATATGCCTTTAAGTCTTACCTGTTTCCATCTCATTCTGTCAGTACAGCCCAGTACTTTTCCTGCTGCCTGGAATGCCCTCTTCTATGTTACCTATTATTTTGTCTTTTGAGATCCCCACCTTGGGCCAAAGGCAAGGGATCTACGTGCCTTCTAGGGTTTTCTCCACATCTGCGGTACCTCTACTGAAATATATAGGTAAAAACAGCCCAAGAAAGCTTAGTCTTTCTGAACCAGGGAGTTCACTGATTAGTGCTCAGTAAATGGTTAGAATAAATGGGGAAATGGTTTGGGGAATGGAGGAAGGCAAAGGGAACCGAAAATCCTTGGGTACTTTCCCTCTCTAGTTCAAGTCTTCTGTGATCTTTTCAGCGCATTTAGCTTTGTAAGGTGTATGTCCCACTCCAGCCAACCCTATTTATCCCTGCAAGAAACAGTAAACACTTGATGATTGCACTGCCCTTTATTCCTCGGATGGAAGGTGTCCACAATCACATCGCAGGCCCCTGATCCCCGTGTGTCAAGGCTTCCAGCCCCTCAAAGCGTTGGAAGAAGCATGTTCAGTGAGGCTCACTGGGCAGGTGGCCAACATCCCTTTCAAGGGGATACACCATAAAGATGACATTGTCCCAGGGAGGGAGGGCAGGGTGACCTGGTCGGACCACCTCAAAGCCCATGTAGCTGAAGGCCCGCAGCAGGGCACCTGTGGAAGAATAGAACAAATGATTAGAATATGCTGTAAAATTCAATACATATATGTCCCCAGATTTAATTTCTTCCACTAGGGAGTGGCCCTGGGAAGCAGTGTAGTGCAGGCACATAGGATGTGCTGTAGTCAAACAGACCTAAGCTCTAACCCTGCCTTTAACACCTGTAGCCCCTCAGAACTTCAGTTTTCCATTTATAAAATTTTCCATTTACAAATCATAGAACCTTCCTTCCTCACAGAATTTAAGATTAAATGAAATGTTCACAAAGTGCTTAACACTAGAGATTAGTGAAGTCTATGTACTAATACAATGATGGCATAGTGAGCTCTGAAATAGTATCTATTACTTATGAATGGTTATTCATCCCTTGTCTTGTATCCAACAGAGTTTGAACTCCTTGAGGCAAGAGGCTATAGTTTCTGTAATATATGCTTCAGGCATCTGCTTAAATATGTTCCCATTCCCTTCGCCTTATGTCTAACCCTTTCACATGTAGGTGCTTAGTATATTTGAGATCCATTTTGTCCTGCTGACCACATCCCTTGAATGGATTCTTTGTAATTTCAACAGTGCTCCTTTAGTCTGGCCTCTAACACCACCTGCAGGGGCTTCTTGAGAGTTCAATTGTAACTTAATGGAAAAGAATGCTAGGGACTTTAACTTCCTTTGTGTTGAGTGGGAAGAAAAGAATCCCTGAAATGCCTGAGGGTGCATTTTTAAAGATGAGCTGGGGAAGAGGGTCTCCTATAAAGGAATAAGAGCTATCCAGCGGCCTCAGCATGAAGAGCAAGGAATAACAGCAGATTCCCCACCTCTGTCGTTCCGATCATTCTGGAAGTTCACAAACACTGAGTCCACATTAGTCTTCTCTTCCACGAACTCCAGTGTTGCGGTCAAACTAAGAGCCATAGAAAAACAGTTAAGGAAGTGTTTGGCCAAATCAGAATCCAGAAAGACACCTACTTGGAGCAGAAAAAAATCTAATTGGTCATTTTCTGCCCTCCACTCACCCAAGCCAGGAATGAAAGTTGCTAAACTAGTTTTGGTAGATTTTTCTGTGAAGCCATGAGATTGCACACCACTGTTGTAAGCCACAGAATGGGTCTGGGGAGAGTGGACTACTGAGATGAGCAACTAGAAGGCACTTGCCGTGATCTGAGTTCAACCTCCCATGGACTCTTATCCCTTCAACCCCAGACCCTGGCTCAGGTCACAGGCTTATCTGCATGTCAAGTGAATGGATTGCTTATATCCAGCTCCAGAATCGGCCCTATGTACTACGACACAATAAGATGGGTGAAATCCCCTATCTCTTCCCTCCCCATTCTCCCATCCAGGGTCAGTCACCTTTCCCGGTTGCCTTGATCCAAGGCCCAATATGGGATATCCAGGAAGAGTCGATGGTCACAGAGAAGGCCGTGCCAATGAGCAGAGGTCTGGGAAGTGAGGCGGAAGTGAAAGTCTAACTGTACTGGGTCCTGGTGGAGCAGGGGGTCGGTAGCTAGCACCGTCAAGTTTCCAGCCTGGAAAAGGAGCAAAAATGTTCATCTGGTCTTTAAATTAGACTTCAGGAAGATTTGGGTGTATCCGTTGAAGCAAGATGGGTGTTGATGGAGGGAGCCTGGGAGAATTGGAGCCAGGATCTTAAAGATGCAATAATATCCCTTGGTCCTAGGAACTAATAGCCTATGCCTATTACAGAGTTCTCTGTATCAAACAATCCAGTTAAGGCAGTATTACTGCCTGCTGACTTCACTCCAGGAGTACAATAGCCATTTAGGAACTTAGAAATGTTTACATCAGAGAGCTTAGGATTAAAACAGCTTTATAATATGCTTCCTTTCTCACTAATAATTTCCACTTTTTTCATTATATGGGTTTTCTCTAAAGTCTTCTATTTAAAATGCCTTGGTTACAACTAGACTTGTTACTGCAATATGATACGTGGGCAGTTCTGGATTCCAGATCCTGCTTAGCATCTGAACAGCTTTATGTCCCAGAAGTCCTATAGAGTTTGTTCTACCTTTGTCCCCACTCCCTCTTTTCCTATCCTGATTTTCACTACCACCTGTATGACCTTGATTTACAGCCTGTGGGCCAGAATCCTTATCCATATAACAAATAGCTTTTACACATGCATTCCAAGCTCCCATCTACCTCTGTCTATAATTCATCTTTCAACTTGCTGATGTCCCTCTGCAAAGTATCATTACAGCAAGCAAAAGGCTGCCCTGTCACAGCACCAGTTCATAGTCCACTTACCGAATACAGTTCTTTAAGCTGGTTGTGGTTACCCTGCTCGGTGCTTTTGCCCACCTGGAGGCCTACTGGGGACTCAGGAGCACTGGAGGCAGGAACGGGGCTGGAGTGTCAGGTCCTCCTCTTCCTTATAAGTGATGCTGGTTAGGAAAGAGACCCAAATTAGTTTATGTTGGAATTGAGGTGGGAAGACATAACTTCTAGATACACAGGACCAGGCTCTGGTATGATTTTCTGTATTTTCTGTTGTCCAGCCTGTTTCTATGTTCCTGGGCCAACCAGATGGAAAAATTATAAAGGTTTCATGCCAGCTTTCCACCCCCTATTCCGCTGTTATTTCTTGCCATTTGGGAAATTCTTTCAAATTCTTTTACTTTTTCCTTACATTTTATATAATCAACTACAAATAGAGATGAAAACAAGTACCTTTTAAAACAACAAGGCAGCATCTTCTCCCGGAGGGTGATCCGGTACTTGTAACAGTAAAGGTAATAGGCGTATGGTGACCAGATTGGGTAGAGGTAGTTTCGTGTTTTTCCCCTCTTGATATAAGAAAGGGAGTAGACGGAGGGGCGCCACCTGTTACGAGGCAGTTTTTCAGTTCAGTGCCTCCCTGTGGCAAAGTGAGGTTCAGAGGTGGGTGGCAGAGATTTAGGCAACCTGGTGTCATTGTGACCCGGTTGGCACTATGACCTGGACAAAGGGTCAGCCCTATGTCACCTCAGGACTCCACTGCTGCTCTCCTACCCTACCTTAATCTTTTATCCAAGGCTCATATTCAACTAGTACGCACATGATGGCTGTATGAATAAAAAATAGAACTTAAAGACTTCTATACTGGTTGGCAAACAGCCCTGCCTGAGCACTTGTGCCTACCCACCCTGCTCCTCTGGAGACACTCCCCTTCCCCTAAAATCCAGCAACTAAAGAGTTGGTATCTGACACTGCAGGAGTCTTCCAAGGCTCTGATCCAGTGGTGACCTGATTAGTTGGTTCCCAGCTCCTACCATTTGAGTATTTTTACCACCATTCCTATCCTTAATAACCCAGGGTTGCTACAGATTGTTGAACCCTTGTAGGATGAGAATTGCAAACTAAATGCCTTCAGGGACCTAGACAGCCTATGAAAATTAGCGGAGTTGCAGTGTGGGGCTGTAGCAAAATGGGAAAGCTCACACCTTATCTCAAAGAAGTCCATACAACGCAGTTCCATCCAGTTCCATGCAGGAATGCAGAATTTATGGTGCTATATCATAGGATTTTTCATACAAAACTGGAAAGACAGTTTTGTAGTAAATCTCTCCAACTTTAAAAAATATCGACTACTAAAAAAGTTTTTGATAAAAACTAAGCAAAATTTGGTTCTGGGGCTGCCAGTTTGAGACATCTGCATATTTATCCATTCAACAAATATTTATTGAGGGTCTATGAGCCAGACACTTTTCTAGGTGCTTGAGATACATCAATGAACAAAACAAATCCCTGGCCTATGGGACAAATCTTCTAAAAGTCAGAGGACAAACCTAGAAAATAAACATAGTAAATTATTTAGTATGTTAGAAGGTAACTGCTATGGGGTGGGCGGAAAAGAGCAAGATAAAGGAAGATCAGGAGTGTGAAGGGGATGGGTAAGGTTACAGTAACAAATAGGATGATCTCTCACTGAAAAAAAAAGTGGCATTTAATTAAACACTTGGAGGGTGTGAAGTTGTTAACCAAGCCAGCATCTGAGGATAACAGCATCCAATGCGAAAGCAGCTAATGGAGACATCCTGAGCATGAAACGTGCCTGGTGTTTTCAAGAAATAAGGAGGCCACTGTGAGTGAAGCAGTGTAAACTATAGAGAAGGAGCTAATGGGGTCAGATTGCATATGGCCTTGTAGACCTTTTTGATGGCCTTTTTCTTTTACCCTGAGTAAAGGAAGTCATAAAGTTTTGGGTGTCAGAATGACATGATCTGACTGAGGCTTTAAAAACGTCATTCTGGCTGCTATAAAGAAGCGGTAGAGAATCATAAACCGTAGAGAGTTAAGGGAGATCTTTTAGGGGACTATTGCAGTAACCTAGGAGAAAGTGGTATCTTATTCCAGGGTAGAGCATTGGTGATGGTGACAAGTGGTTGGATTCTGGAAATACACTTGCTCCTTGACTTAAAATAGGATTATGGCCTGATAAACCCATCGTATGTTGAAAGTATCATAAGTTGAAAATGCATATAATACACCTACCAAACTGTTAAATGTGCGCTCTGAATGAAGAGACCCCCTCAACAGGCTTTGTGTGAGCAACACTGCTGTTTATTCACCAAGGTGCAGGTGGGCTGAGTCTGAAAAGAGAGCGCAGGGCGGTGGGATGAGTTGGTTTTATAGGTTTTGAGGTAGGCAGTGGAAAGTTTTAGAAGTTACAGTTCAGGGCAGTTGTCGCAAGCTGGGAGGGGGTCGTAGGGTATGGAGTCACGAGGTTGACCAAGGTCGGTTACAAAGTCCAGTTGCCTTATCAGTTGAGGCGGGAATAAGGAACAATAGAAGAATGTCTTGAAGTTAATTAGGCACCACAGGGGTTGATCATTTCTTCTCCTTTTGTGGTTTTCCAGTTACTTCAGACTTTCTAGTTCCAGGAATTCATCTGAAGTGTATGTGCAGGTCACAGAGGTTACCATGCTGTCCGTGGCACAGTCAGTCGGTGTAAAAGACCTTACACAAACACCATAGTTTAGCCTAGTCAACCTTAAACATGCTCAGACAACTTAGCCGACAGTGAGTAAAATCATCTAACACAAAGCCTATTTTATAATAAAGTATTGAGTATTTCATGTAACTTACTGATGTCCTACTAAATGTCCATGACTTTCACACCATCACAAACTCAAAAACTGTAAATCCAAGTCGGGGACTATCTGTCGTTTAAAAGTAGATAGAACCCACAGGATTTCCTGATGGAGTATGAGAGAAAAGAGTTAAGGTCAGTCCAAGAATGGAAACAGTGGAGTTTCTATCAGCTGAGAGGAGAAAGGCTGCAGATGTGGCAGTTTTCGGGGAGGGGGATAAATAAATGAGTTTAGTTTGGGACATATTAACTTTGAGGTGTCCTTTAGACATATAAGAGGAAGATGACAAGCAGCTGAATACTTGAGATGAGTTTGGGAGATGTCTAGGATGGAACCAGAAATGTGGGAGTCGTTGGCGTACAAATGGTACTGTAACCACGAGGCTGGATGAGATCAACAGTGAATATATACTGAGAAGAGTAAGGGTCCAAAAACGGAGTCCCGGGGCGGGGGGGCGCATTCTAAGAAGCGGGGAGAAAAGGAGAAATCAGCAAAGGACACTGAAGAAGACCGGTGTCCTGGAGGCCAAGTAAAGAGGAGGAGGAAGGAGGGGCCTGGTCAGAATGTTTAAGGCGAGTCTCCATATTGTCTGCCAAACGGGCCTTCTTTCATCCAGTTTTTATGGTCTTCTGTCCAGTACTGAGACCCTTCCCAGAGGGAACTGTCGGGGCCCTACCATAGTTGTGTTTTTTTATGGCTTACATAGCTTGCGATTTCGAATTCTCCTTTTTTAGCTTAAATATTGCTGTGTAATAATTAAGGGTTAGGCTCCTCCTGGAGCTGGCACAGTTTTCCAAGGAATCCCATCCTTGACACTTTTAGGTAGATTTGAAGTAAAAAGTGAGAGCATCATTCTCCCATCAGTATCCTGTCATCACAGAACGTCAGAATTTAAAGTTATCTCAGACAGCAGCTAGAGCTCAAGCAAAGCCCACACTTTAAAGAGGAAGAGCGTCTTTTCCGGCGTCAGTCCACCCAACATTCATTCCATTATCAGTCAGTAATTGTGGGCTCGCCCCCTCTCCCTCGCCCGCCCCCCCCCCCCGCCCCCGCACCGCCCTGGCCCAAAAAGAAAAAATAGGCAAGCCGCGGTGCCATCTGTCCCCACCCGCTCCCCATCCCCCGTCTCGGGCCAGACCAAAGCCGCGCCGGCGCGCCGCAGGCAGCCCTGGCGGGGGCCTTTTCTACCGCCTGACGCCGGGGTCCTCCCTCACGTTTCCGTCTGTGCCTGCGAACATGGCGGCGCCCATTGTCACGGCCCCGGGCAGAGCTCTGCTGCGGGCGGGCGCGGAGCGGCTGCTGCGGGGAGGCCTCCGGGAGCTGCTGCGGCCGCGACATGAAGGGAACACCCCTGGCCTGGAGCGCGACTTCAGCCTCTCTCAAAATCGGGTGAGGGCTGTCTGCGGTAGGGGCAGATACTATCGAGTATTGTTTTTAGGGGTGCATTGCCACCTGGAGGTCCCGACGTCGGGGTGGCGGGCTTTCCTTGAGCGGCTGGCGGCAGTGGTAGAGGGAGAGGGTGTTCCTTGTGGTGACTAGTACACGGTCGCTTTCCTGGCCACCAGGACACCGTCATCGTGGAGCGCTGGTGGAAGGTACCGCTGGCCGGGGAGGGCCGGAAGCCGCGCCTGCACCGGCGACACCGCGTCTATAAGCTGGTGGAGGACACGAAGCATCGGCCCAAAGAAAACCTGGAGCTCATCCTCACGCAGTCCGTGGAGAGTAAGGCCCAGGCCGAGGCGCTTCCTCTCAGGGTGGTCCGGTTTGGCATCAGCTTTTTCCTGCCCATCCCCCTCAACTATTTGCCTTGCTTTTTCTTTGTGTAAATAATCAGCTCTATATGTGAGAAGAGGAAGCCATAAAAACTGTGATTGTGACATTGGCCTCCAGCATTGAAAATTAAAACGTAAAGGCAGCAACATCATTAAGTGTGTGGGGAGAGGGGCCTGACAATTTGTGCCACTTACTGAAATCCTCTCATGGGACAACCCCTGCCTCTATACAGGGGATATTTATACATCAAGTACTACATAAACTGATCACTAGTGTCTTAAATCTTGTTCCTAGTGAGTATGAATTAGCATTTCTTTTAGGAAAAATAAGCACTGTGAGAAAGTAAGAGGTGTTTCTCTCTTTGATCATCTTTTCTTTAAGGACTCCTAGATAGTTCTAATCCCCTGTCTCTGTTCTCATTGACAGATATTGGAGTCCGGGGTGACCTGGTCTCAGTGAAGAAATCTTTTGGCCGGAATCGACTCCTTCCTCAGGGACTGGCTGTATATGCATCTCCTGAAAACAAGAAGCTGTTTGAAGAGGAGAAATTGGTGAGCTCAAAGGAAGGACAGAGAGACTTGGAGAAATAAAACTTCTTTTCTCTCACAGCTTCCTTCCCTTTGATATTTAACTTGAAAATGAAATAGGAACTAGAAGAACAGGAATCCAGAAGCCCAGCCAATGCCCAGCATAGGAATAGTTTGATACTATTTAACATGGGCTCATTTTTCTTTTACTGCTTTTCATCTTTAACTTTCTTTTCTAGCTGAGACAAGAAGGAAAATTAGAGAAGATCCAGACCAAGGCAGGTGAGGCGGTGAGTAGAAACGTAAAAAGTATTTATTGGTCACTTTCAAGACTTACCAACCTCACCCCGGTAGTCTCCCTGAGTCCCTTGAGGTCTCTTGATTGCAGACACAAGAGTGGGAGAAAGGGGAAGTGTTGTGGCTGCCCCGTTAAACCGGGTGTGGAAACCTCTTGGGAGATCCCTGATGTGTTGGGTGAAGTGCCCTAGAGTACTGAGGGAGGTCCCAGTCTGGGCATCAGGGAACCCATGGAATAGTCTGAGATAAGGGCTCTGCCTTCAAGGATATTTACATACAAGTTGGAGAGAACATAGACACATGGAAAGATAATCAGTACAGGCGCGCACCACCACACCCGCCTAATTTTTGTACTTTTGGTAGAAAGTGGGTTTCGCCATTTGGCCAGGCTGGTCTCAAACTCCTGGGCTGAAGTGATCCACCCGCCTTGGCCTCCCAAAGTGCTGGGATTGCAGGCATGAGCCACCGTGCTCCGCTCGCATACCTTGTGACTCTTGCTGACATATTTCCTCTCCTTTGACTCTAACTCATAATTCCTTTCAGACAGTGAAATTTCTAAAAAGCTGTCACTTGGAGGTAGGGATGAAGAACAATGTCAAATGGGAGCTGAACCCTGAAATTGTTGCCCGCCACTTCTTCAAAAATGTGAGTGTCCCCAAAAACCACTCTACCCCTGAGGTAGAAGCTACCTCTGGGAAGGAGGCCCAGGATTGATCCCTTTGTTAGGAAATGGTGTGATCATCCAGCTGTGGTTAGGGAAAGTATTCTTGGTTAATTTGCAGGAGTATGGGAGAGGAATGGTTAAGGACTAAGGGTTTCACATAGAATTTGAAGACTGCTAGGAGAAGGCGGTGGTTTCCATTTATTTCCTGCCTACCTAGGGAAATGCTGGGGATTTGTGACTCACTGGAGAATTACTTTTGTGGATGAAGTGGTTTTGGCTTCAAGGCCTGTTTCTCTTTGTAAATCCACCTCCCTGAGAAATCAGAACTGAATTTCTCTACTACCGTCTATGAAGGTCCATGCCCTCCTCTCCCATGGAATCAGCCAGAGTAGACACCCCAGTTTTATTCATCCCTGTACAGGAAATTCTGTAATCCTCTTTATGAGGTCACCTAGAGTGGCAGCCATGAAAACAGAGTCCATTTGAACTGAGAGTTGTCGTCGTTGTTGTCTGCAGCTTGGTGTTGTGGTCGCCCCACATACGTTGAAGTTACCAGAAGAGCCTATCACACGGTGGGGCGAGTACTGGTGTGAGGTGACGGTGAGTGTTTTGCATGCTTGCTTTTTTTTCTTTTTTCCCCCTTCTTCCCCCCTTTTTCCTTTTTTTCCTTTCTCTTTACCAAGACATTTTGCTTCATTGCCCAGGCTGGATTCAAACTCCTGGGTTCAAGTGATCCTCCCACCTCTGCCTCCCAAGTAGCTGGGACTACAGGCGTTAGCCACCGCACCCAGCTCTCCTTTTTCTGACTGGGAGAAAAGTCAGGGTCAAAAGCTGGGATTAGGTGGTGTTAAATCTTATCTACCTGATTGATCTCTGAGAATCCCAATTGTTTTGTGTACAGGTAAATGGGCTTGATACTGTGAGAGTGCCTATGTCTGTGGTGAACTTTGAGAGGCCCAAGACCAAAAGATACAAGTACTGGTTAGCCCAGCAAGCTGCCAGGGGCATGACCCCCACCAGCCCCCAGAAGATCTAAACCTACTTTTCCTCCAAGGTGGCAAAGCAGAATCAGGAGCAGTGGAGCAGAAATGGGCAAGCACCCTGATCTCGCTCCCAGCTCTGACCAAATACAGAATTTTAGAGAACATCTGAAGACAGCAGACTACACTGCGTATACATGTTGAATTCCTCATTTTGCCATCTTTAACTGTCATCACTGGGGCAGTCTTGTTCCAGAAGTACCAGGCTGTAGATTTGATAAGCTGCATACAGTAGACCAAAACCATCCAGATCCTGTTTAGCTTCTTCCTCCATTGGAGTTTATTGGGACAAACAGAAGAGCCAGCCATTGTCTCCAGTACTTGCCTCATTCTTATGATCCAAACTGAACATTTCTATCCCAAGCAGAAATAAATAAAGAGATTATGTTCTTTTTAGGTGTCGTTTACTGGTCTTGAGTAGACAGGACAGGACATCTGAGTGAGATGTTTCCTTGAGCCACAGAGGTTTGCTGCTAAAAAGGAGAGAAAATATCTTAGACCGCATCCCACAGTTCATATGTTATGAACAAATTGTGCTGAACAAGTTGATGATGTGTTTGGTCTTAACACTCTTCTTAGATATATTAATGTAGTCATCAGTATGAATAAGCACAATGGATGCTACTTCTCTAAGATCTGAATAAGGCCTAAGGGTAATTGTTGGAATGCTGGGATGAAAGAAACTTAAAAAGGGAACTTTGTTCTTTGAACCAGCTCCTAAAATTCTGGAAAATAAGATACCTTAATTATTTCCTAGACCAAGATTAAGATCTGGAGCTAGTCATAAGGTAACTCTGGAATGGATGTCTTGATGGGAGATAAGGAAAGTAGACAGTTTTCTGTAAGTTCAGAGTTTCATTAGAAAAAAGAACATCCATTTACAGATGGATGATGCCAGGGTCACTCAAATACAATGTGAGGTCATGTGGTTTCGGGCGATAAAGGTGGGATCACTGACTCCTTTGCTATGCATACCAGACATTGGTTTCTATCCTATTTGAGCTCACCTACCACGCTGAGTCAGTTAAGCACTTTCGTCCCATCTCTGCTAATGAGACGTCTGTCATCAGTAGTTGCACTGACAACTGTGGCCAACTTCATACTTGACGGAGCTCTATAACTAACTCAAGTCTGGCACCGGCTCTATCTGAAGTTTAGCATTTCTTCCCCTCCCCCCCACTTTTTTTTGGAATGGGAAAATAACATTTTTTTCCTGTCTTTTGCTCTGTCCACCGAGGACACAGCAGCGACATTATTTCACATTAGGGAGGAGGCAGGCATCCAGGCTGAGAACGGGAACTGCTTCTTGGTGGCCTTGGGGACCTTGAGCAAGTTGAAGTGCACCCTCTTGCTCATGCTGCTGCTTACCCAGACACGATGAGGCTGCTGATCTGGACATCCCTGAAGCAAGGGGACAGGTGCATGCGCGTGTTCTTGGGGTGCTTCTTGAAGAAACTGTACTTACAGATGTAATGGAAATAGTCTTGGCGGATGACATTGATCTTTTGCATCTTTATCTTGGTCATGTGCCAGACAGGATCCACCCTCAGATGGACACATCACCAATGAAGGGGCAATCAGTGTAAATATAGGTACCTCAATGGCCTATTTGGGCATCTTGAAGCCCAAACTGATCTTTTGTTTTGAGACGGAGTTTCACTCTTGTTGCCCAGGCTGGAGTGCAGTGGCACAATCTCAGCTCACTGCAGCCTCTGTCTCCCAGCCTCTGCCAGGAGTTCGCTGGTATCGAACTCCTAACTTAGGTGATGCACCCGCCTTGGCCTCCCAAAGTGCTAGGACTGCAGGCGAGAGCCACCGCGCCTGGCCCCAGACTGATCTTGTAAGTCCTATAGGAACTTCTCATTGCCAGTGTCTCCCAGCAGGATCCTCTTGTTTTGAAAGATGGTCGGCTGCTTTTGGTAGGCACACTCAGTCTTGGATTTAAGAAAATAATTTATTGAAAGGTTTGAGTCTCCATTAACTTGCAGAGACCCCAGCATTTAGGAAACACTAATCTAGATTGGGGCAGATGCATACACTTTTGCACCCCAGTTAATCCCTAGTGAGTTGGGGACACCCAGAATTAACCCCCAAACTGAAGCACAGAGTTCTGCCATCCCGGACACGCCCTTGAGGTCTGGGGAGGACCTGCAGCCTTGGCATGAGCCCCAAGCCCACTGAAATTTGCCATTTCAAAGATCCCCATTCCTGTTGTCCTTAAAATGGTAGTAGGCTCATTAAACAGCATCTCTCCACATGACCAACATGAAGCTCTCTGAAATTGAGCAACAAGCACACATTTCACACAGCTACCTTGAAAAACATTTAAAAACCTGCCATAGGTTGAGTACTTGGCAAAAACACTGGAGTTTTCACGTGCAGGAAGTTGGAGATTCACGTGCAGGAAGTTTATTGCGAGGACTTATCTGCGTCAACACCTGTTGGGGAGTAAAGGCAGTAGAATTGGGTAGAGGAAGAAATTGAGCTGATGGAGTCTTAACAAATGCCTCAGTCAGGAGCTCAAAGGATGGCTGCAGGATGCCGCAGTAGGGCAAGTGGGCTGGACCTATATCATCTCCCCACCTGACCAGGAAAGGAGTACGATTTTGGGTGATGGCTGACTTCAGCCAAAGGCAGTCCCCGGGTGGGGCACAGGTGACAGCTGTCAGCTGTCAGCATTCTCAGCAGCTTCAATCCTGAAGGGGAACATATGGGCCACATACCACAGTCAACACCACAGTCCCCACCTTGCACTGCTCAGATTGACTTGTTTCATTTGTTCTGGAATGGTGTCTTTAGGATTCTGATGGATCTCTTTCTGGGGAAACTTAAAAGAGGAAAGTCTGGGACAGACCACAGCCTCTGCTGCTGTAGCTTGAGTTTGCAGCTGGCGTTCACCTCCCTCCTCTACTACCCATTGTTGATCTTTCTCCGGCCCCTCAGACTTGTACTTCTGGTTCATGTGGGTTACCAGATGAGGTACCTGGCCATCATGCCCTTCTCAGACCATGACTGCACTTGTTCATTTATCATCAAAATTGGGTAAGGAGAGGCTCCCCCAGGCACAGCCTGTGGGTGGCCCTGCTCTGCAAGGAGCAGTCAAAAAAAAAAACCTGGGTAAGGAGAAACATACTCAAATGGATGATCTGGGTGCCAAATATATTCTTCCCTCTTCCCCTTCTGGAATCCAGGACTTCCAAACCCTTAGAGACCAGAGTTGAGATAGAAGGCACAGATTCCCCTGTTGGGTCACTGGAAGTGATGATAATGGCAGGCTGCTCCTACAGCCACCCCTGGTTCCCCTGAGCCACATATATTTTTCTTAAGGATTCGCTATTTGATGGCTGTTGATCTCAGATATGTGCTGCATCATGGAGGATGATGCCTCCTCCTTACAGGGTATCATCTCCAATCTGGTGCCACTGGACTTCTAAAAACGTCACTGATCCTTTAACAAGCACTCCATCAGGGAGCAGCTGCTGCATATTACGGTATGTGATTAAAGCAGATCCCATCATTGTGTACCGAGTGTTGTATCTCCTTGCTATCAAGTGGGTCTCTTGGTTTGATGCAATGTTATACAAGATTTCAGGCAAATGGATCAAAATTTTGTAAACCTTTGGATGATGTTGCCGACTGAGGCTGTGCAGGCAGGAAAGGCAACCCAGTTCCAATAATATACATCAATGCCCCCTCAACATAGAACACTTCCCCTCCCAAGGTAGCAGGGATATGGTGGAATCAACTTACCACCAAGCGGCTGGATGGGTTTCTTGAGGAATGGTAATATCAGGTTACGTGTTGGTATCTGTTGCTGGCAAGCTGGACATTCACTGATGCAGTAGTTAGATCAGACTTGCTGAGTCCATGATGTTGAACCCGATGAGTTAATTACCTCCACCGTGGCTCCTCCATTCATACGATGACTTTGCCAGCATTGGGGTGCCCACAAAGCCTGGTTAACATTATTTGGCTAAGTCATTCCATCTGCTTGGTTGGTGCCTTTTCTGTGGTGGATGTTATCTGGTGGACATTAACCTGAGATACAAAAATCATCATACTATATACCCATTCTCAGGTACACTAGGTGCCTTTTTTCCAGATATCCTTGTTTTTAATCTTCCAGTTTGTCTTCCAGGCTCCTAACGAACTCGCCAATTCATTTACCATTGCGCATGAGTCTTATATATTCTTACTTCCGGCAGGTGCACAGATCATCTCTAAGTGGGGTCATAGCGCAACCACAGTGTACTTCCAGGTTACTTTCACCAACTGGGACAGCCCGTACATTCACCACACTCAGCCTGTTTCCTCTTCTGTCATCAGGTCATGAGGGATCTCTGATCCATGTGGCTACAGATGTAAACTGAGAAGGAAGCACCAGTGCAACAGTGGACAGTGTTGGGTGACGAGGGATCTGGGCATCTGCTCATGTAGCTCACTTTTGCCTTCCAGCCCTGCTTGTGCCCAGTTCTATATATGCCACTTTGATTTTATGAAGGATGACTGGTAGACCCACCCAGCCTTATGACTTGTGGGTTTGACAGAAGCCAGATTATCATACATCATAACTTAATGTCCCAGAGCCAAGCACACTGTCTCAACCAGGACTCGGGAGCATTCCAGGAGCTATCATCTTTTGAAAGCTGTCTAATACTGTTTCAGATGGCATGGCATTGCTCCAGCACTGTAGGGGGCGGTGTGTGACTTCCTATTGGGATTTGTCATGAACAGTATATGATCTTCTTTTCTCACCACTGACACCTCAAATAAAATACGTTGCCTTGTGGGCCAAGGAGCAGGGCCATTACTTGTACCACAGTCTTGACCTGCTACAGAGCTTTTTCCTACTCTGGAACCCACTCAAAGTTGGCAGCCTTTTGTGTCACCTGATACTTGGGTCACAGCAATATTCCCAAGTGTGGAATATGCTGGCAGTAGACCTCAAGACGTTTGCAAGGCATTGTGCTTTTTAGTGGTGAGAAACGTGAAATGCAAAATTTCTCATTATCATCTTTGGAGGGAATGTCCTGGTACACTCCACACCACTGGACTTCTAAAAACTTCACTGATCTGGCAAGATCCTGACTATGTGTGGGGTTCTGGCACTACCATTTGAAGAAGATTTATCCTACAAGGCCTCTGATATAGGATCCTTTCAGGTTCATCCTGTACAATCACCACGCTCTCATCAGTGCAGTAATGGGATGTCCTGTGAAAATGTCCAAATGGACCAGATCCCTTCAGACTGTATTATGACAGAGGCAGGAGAGTTTACACGGTCCAGATGTAAAACCGTAAATGTATATTATTGCCCATCTCAGTAGGGAAAGCAAACTTTTGTGATCTTCCTTTTTACAGGGATGAAAAAGGATGCATTGTCCAGATCAATACATGCCACGTAGGCTGCGTTAATCTTTTTTAGCAAACATACCACATTTGGAACAGCAGATAGATAGAATTACCACAATGCGTTGATTGAGAGTGCAAGAATCCATACCCGTTCTCCAGGATCTGTCTGATTTTAGCAGGGGCCAGACTGGTGAATTAAATGGCAATATGATGGGCACCACCACCCCTGCATCCTTTAGGTCTTCAAGAGGGGCACTAATGGAGTAATTTTTATTTATTATATTGGTCTGGAACGGGGAGGCAGTTCCAGGCACTTCATGTTGACCTTCCTTACTACGATGGTTCCTACCTCACACACCGAACAACCAACGTGGTGGTTCTGCCCGCTGTCAAATACGTCTATTTCAACTTTCCATTAAGGACTCGTGAAATAACCAGCAGGGTGAGTCTGTAAACCTAGGAGACCTACTGAGAGTCAGACCCGGGCGGGAATACATTTATTACCTACCCTCCACACCCTGCCACTCTAACACGAGTGTTGATTGAGATCCATAATGGAGCTTCAGATCCTAGGGTGTCAGTGTCAATGGACTCTATCCAACAGTGCTTGAAATGTTTGGATAGTCCACTTTCTCTCATATGTGATATGAAAATAAAAGGTCGCAGGTCTCTGTGGGTTAGGATTGGGAAAACTACCTTATATACTTGTCATGGCGTCTCAGGGTCCTTTCTGCTAGAGACATAGCCTCTTTAATAAATCGTTTCCAGGTCGGGTATGGTGGCTCACGCCTGTAATCCCAGCACTTTGGGAGGCCAAGGCGGGTGGATCACCTGAGGTCAGGAGTTCAAGAACAGCCTGACCAATATGGTGAAACCTGTCTTTACTAAAATTACAAAAATTAGCCAGGCGTGGTGGCAGGCACCTGCAGTCCCAGCTACTTGGGAGGCTGAAGCAGGAGAATCACTTGAACCTCGGAATCAGAGGTTGCAGTGAGCTGAGATCATGCCATTGCACTCCAGCCTGGGCAACAGAGTGAGACTCTGTCTCAAAAATCAAACAAAATAAAAATAAATAAATTGTTTCCAGCTGAAAAATTGGCCCAAGAAGACTTTCACTTCTTCCAAGAAGGAATTACAGCTACAGAAATTGCCCTCCCACTATAAACAACTATGAAACCAGATAAAATTATGAAAGAAATATTTCTAGACAATGGAAAGCAGGTAGTACAGAATTTTAACTTAGAAAAGGGAAACGAGATGCGCCACATGATTGCCTTGGCTTACTGCCTACAGGCAGTTTCCTGTACTACACTGTAAGGAACAGTGCAGAGAGGGGAGCCCCAGTAGAGCCAGCAGTCTCATTGAGTGGAGAAAACAGAGATTACACTTGGTAGAGGATGAGTTGGCTAGAAATCAAGAGGGAAAACGCTGGAGACGAGGGAATGACACAGAGAGAGCTTTGGAGGTCTGCAGAGAGGTCCCAGAACTCAAAACTTTGGCTGAATACTGATATGTACCTTACTGAGGTAAAATTCCACAAGGCAGGGGGTTAAAAACAACAACAGAAAATGACAGGCCAAACAATTCTCAGAACTTCTACAAGATTTGGAATCTTTTGTTTGTGTTCCTGATAGCCCATATAAATGGATCCTGTAAAACATGGGGCATCATATAGAGACTTTAAAAGGACTCAGCAGTGGACGCTAGAATAAAGGCTACTCTGGATCCACCATGCAAAGCCTGAAAGCAAGCACTGATGATCAGACTGACACCAAGCATGCCAAAACCAAGTCCAACACTCATCAGAGAAATGCAGCAAAACCTAGCACTGAACAAAATAAAGTTCCCAATGTTTGACATTCAATTGAATAGTATCGTACTGAATGTGGTGGCAGGTACCTGTAGTCCCAGCTGCTCAGGAGGCTGAGGCAGGAGGATCACTTGAGGCCAGGCGTTTGAGGCTGCACACGGTGATCACACCCAAGAAGAGCCACTGCACTTCAGCCAGGGCAACACAGTAAGACTCTGACTCTTAAAAAGAAAGTATTATAAAAAGAGATAGGAAAATATTACCCAGAACCAAAAGAAACAGTCTCAGAAATGTCAGCAATGGTGAAATTAGTAGGCAGAACATTAAAAGGGATATGAATATGCTTCATGTTTTTATTTATTTATTATTTATTTTTTTTGAGACAGAGTTTCCCCTTCTTGCCCAGGCTGGAGTGCAGTGGTGTGATATTGGCTCACTGCAACCTCTGCCTCCCGGATTCAAGTGATTCTCCTGCCTTAGTCTCCCCAATAGCCGAGATTACAGGCATCCGCCACGACGACCAGCTAATTTTTTGGTATTTTTAGTAGAGACAGGGTTTCACCATAGTGGCCAGGCTGGTCTCGAACTCCAGACCTCAGATGATCCTCCTGCTTTGGCCTCCCAAACTGCTGTAATTACAGGTATGAGCCACCAGGCCTGGCCTTCATGTTCTTAACAATGAAATACAGAAAATGAAAGTAGACCCTTATCTCATGCCATATATAAACATCAACTCAAAATGGGATAAAGATTCACATGTAAGACCTGAAACTGTAAAACTACCAGAAGAAAACCCAGGGGGAAAGCTTCATGACCCTGGTCTGGAAAATGATTTAGATATGAGTCCAAATGCACAGGCAACAAAATCAAAAGTAGACAAACAGAATTGCACTAAAATAAAAAGCTTCGGTATGGCAAAGCAACAAACCAACAGAGTGAAGAGACAGCCTACCCAGTGGGAGAAAATATGTACAAACCATACATCTGACAAGGGCTTAATATCCAAAACATATAAAGAACTCTAACAACTCAGTAGCAAGAAAGCAAACAACCTGATTTTAAACATGGACAAAGGGCCGTGCGCAGTGGCTCACGCCTGTAATCCCAGCACTGGGAGGCTGAGGCGGGCAGATCACTTGAGCTCAGGAGTATGAGACCAGCCCGGCCAATGTGGTGAAACCCCGTCTCTACTAAAAATACAAAAATTAGCCGGGCATGGTGGTGTGCGCCTGTACTCCCAGCTACTGCGGAGGCTGAGGCAGGAGAATTGCTTGAACCCAGGAGGCCAAGTCAGGAGAAAAGGTTCAAAAAAGGAGTTTGTACTATTAATTTCACTAGGACGTCAGAGGAGACATAGGATTTTAGTTCTGAACTTATGAATATGTGAAACCAGGGGTGATGGAAATAAATATTTAGCCATTGTCCTAGTTGTCTTTTTGTAAAGGTTAACAGTTTCATACTGAATTAAATTTAAAATGAAAACATTTAACCTGTTTTTTAAATAATGTGAAGAAAAAAATATAAGAAGAGAAATAGAAGATATTTTTAAAAGACCAAAATGGAACTTCTTGAGATGAAAAATGTAATATCAAAAATGAAAAATACACTGGATGGAACTTCTGCCTCTGGGAGGATGGGGTAGATGTACTTTTTCACCCCTCGTAGAACAACCGTAAACCCTGGAAATTCTTTATTAAACATAAGAAGACTTTGAAAGGTGGAGAA
Organism: Cacajao melanocephalus; assembly: GCA_963573385.1. Classification (NCBI taxonomy): domain Eukaryota; kingdom Metazoa; phylum Chordata; class Mammalia; order Primates; family Pitheciidae; genus Cacajao; species Cacajao melanocephalus. The sequence continues at coordinate 26,828 of CAUYLG010071291.1, read as the reverse complement.
AAGAAAGCAGGCTGGATAGAAACCTCAAGACCCAAGAAACAGCAAAGTGGTGAGTTTTCCGAGTTTTCTTTTTGCTTGATTTATTCCACACTTTGAGCTGAAGAAACCAGCAACCAGGAAATGCCAACGGGCACAGACCGAAAAAGAAAAGAAAAGCTTCAACAAAGCCTGTTTCTGCCAGCCAAAGGCAAGGGGCCGTCTGCAAGACAGGAACTTTTAGCCATACTACAGGGTGCCTAGATTAAACTTTTTTCCGGGTGGTCTGTGAGGTGTTTCTAGATGAGATTACCTTTTGAATCCATGGACTCAGTAAAGCAGATTACTCTCCCCAGTGTGGGTGGGCATCATCCAATCTGTTGCGGGTCTGAATAGAACAGAAAGGCAAAGAAAGAACAAACGTCCCTGTTTTGCTTCCCGCCTGCCCTACCTGAGCTGACACATCCGTCTTCTCTTGCTCTTGGACTGGAATTTACACCACTGGCTCCCTTGGTTCTCAGGCTTTCAGACTTCAGACTGGCCTTATGCCACAGACCTTCCTGGGGCTCTTGTCTGCAGATGGCAGATGATGGGATTTGTCAGCTCCATAATCACGAGCCAATTTATACATATATTCCATTGGTTCTATTTCTCTGGAGAACTCTATTACGTGGCCCTATCCCCACCCATGCCAAAACTAAGTGGGAAACCTAGACTTCCACTCTCAAGTTTGAAACAGGCCACCCCAATACCCCTTCCAGAGTGCTGTCACACAAGGCCAAGTAGGGAACTGGGACTTGTCCCAGCCAGCCAGTAATGAGCCCTCGTCTCTGTGTGCATGGTGGCAATAAAGACTGCGGTGTCCGTGGGGAACCTGGACATCCATATGGCAGAAATGAGGTACCCCTCTGCTTTCCTGCTCAGGTGGTATCAGAGGAGGCCTAGTAGAGAGTCAGGACTTTCACCATCACCCAGAGGCAATGTCACCTCCACCACAGTATCAGTGGAGACCCTGTGGGGTGGAACACGCACCCCTATCCAGCAATAAGGAGGAGGTCTGTCCCACTTCAATGTCAACAGAGGTGCCGTGGGAAATCTGAAGTTCTGCCTTCACCTGGCAGCAACGAAATGACATCCCCTCTCATGCCAAAGTAGTGTCAGAGAAAGTTAGTTAAAATGAAAGTTTTAAATTAAGATCCAAAGTCTTATAATACAAAAATGTCCAGATCTCAAACTGAATGAAAAAAGACAATAGATGTCAACGCTGAGATGGCGGCTATATTAGAACAGCTGACCAATATTTTAAAGCAGCTATGATAGAAATGCTTCAAGAAGCAATTATGAACACACCTGAAAAAAGTGAAAAAATATAAAACTTCAGCAAAGAAATAGAAGACATAGGAAGAACCAAATAGTAATATTAAAACTATAAAATACAATAACCAAATAGAAAAGCTCAGTGGATAGGCTCAATGGAAGAATAAAGAGAACAAAGAGAAGAATCAGCATACAGTAAGGTAAAACAATAGAAACTACTCAATCTGAACAACAGAGAAAATAGAGTGAGAAAATGAATAGCGCCCCAGGGACCTGAGAGACTATAACAAGAGATCTAACATTCCTGTCACTGGAGTCCCAGAAGAAGAAACAAAAGAAGGCAGGGCTGAAAAAGTACACCAATAAATAATGACTGAGAACTTCCTAAGTTTGTAAAGAGACATAAACATAGTGATTCAAAAAGATGAGGAAGGCTGGGTATAGTTGTTCGCGCTGGTAATCCCAGCAGTTTGGAAGGCACAGGAAGGCAGATTACTTGAGCCCAGGAGTTCAAGACCAGCCCAGGAAACATGGTAAAGCCCCATCTCTAAAAACACACACACACACAAACACACACACACACACACACACACACACACACACACACACACAAACACACACAATTAACCAAGTATGGTGGCATACGCCTGTGGTCCCAGCTGTGAGAGGATCGCTCGAGCCGAGGAGGTCAAGACTACAGTGAGTTGTAATCACACCACTGCACTCCAGCCTGGGCAACAGAGAGAGACTCTGTCTCAGAAAAAAGAAAAAAAAATGGTGAGGAAATCTCAACCAAGATAAACCCAAATAATCTGCGTCAAGACACTAAAATTAAACTTCTGAAATCAGACAAAGAAAAAAAACTCGAAAATGTCACCATACGGAAACAAACAATTCAATGACAATGGATTTCTCATCAGAAATCATGGAGGCCAGAAGGAATTGCTACAATATTTTTCAAAGGCTGAGGAAAAATAATGGTCAACTCAAAATTCTATACCCAGAAAGAAATAGAATTCTATGCACAGAAAGAAATATCCTCCAGGAATGAAGAGGAAAGTAAGACATTATCAAAAGTTTTCTTAGGAAAATGAAAAGAGTTTGTCAACAGTAGACCTACTCTAAAAGTGGCTAAATGAGACTCTCTAAATGCAAAGGAAACAATGAAAAAAGAAATCTTGGAACATTAGGAAGAAAAAACACAGCAAAAAAATATGGGCAAAAGCAATAGACTTTTCTTCTATTGAATTTTCTAAACTATGTTTGACAGTTGAAGCAAATATGACATTGTGTGATTTTACTCCAAAGGTATGTAGAGGGAATATTTTTTAAAATTATAAATTAGAGAGGGAACAGGGACAAAGAGAGGTAGGGTTTCCATACTTCACTCAGACTAGTAAAATAATGACAACAGTAGGCTATAAGTTATATATACATATAACAATATCTAGAACAATCAATAAGAAAGCTATACAAATACACTCTAGAAAGTGCTCACTTCAGCAGCACATATATTAAAATTGGAATGATACAGAGATTAGCATGGCCTTTGTGCAAGGATGCTATGCAAATTTGTGAAGCACTCCATATATTTTTTTAAATGCCATAGATAAATCAAAATAGAATTCTAAAAAATGTGCAGGTAATCTTCAGGAGGTAGGGAAAAGAAAACAAACAAACAAATATCAGAAAAAACAAACAACAAAAAAATGGCAGACTTAAGCCCTAACATACCAATAACTACATAAAGATTAGTAGAATGAATTAAAAAACATGACCCAAACCATGTACTGTCTACAGAAAACTTACTTTAAATATAATGATACCGGCAGGCTAACAGTAAAAGGATGGAGAAAGTTGTATCATGCAGACATTAACCAAATTATCCAGACTTGTTGGCAGGCACCTGTAATCCAAGCTACTCGGGAGGCTAAGGCAGGAGAATCACTTAAACCTCAGAGGCGGAGGTTGCAGTGACCCGAGACTGTGCCACTGCACTCCAAAGCCTGGGTGACAGAGCAAGACTCTGTCTAAATAAATAAATAAATAAGTAAGTAGGTAAGTAAGTGGTGACTCACACCTGTAATCCCAGCACTCTGGGAGGCCGAGGCAGGCAGATCACTTGAGGTTAGGAGTTCGAGACCAGCCTGGCCAACATGGTGAAACCTCGTCTATACTAAAAAATAAAAAAATTATCCAGACATGGAGGTGGGTGCCTGTAATCCCAGCTACTCAGGAGGCTGAAGCACAAGAATTGCTTGAACCAGGGAGGCAGAGGTTGCAGTGAGCCAAGACCATGCCACTACACTCCAGCCTGGGTGATGGGGTGAGACTCTCTCAAAAAAAGACAAACAAACATTAATCAAAGGAAAGCAAAAGTGGTTATACTAATATCAGATAAAGTAGACTTCAAAGCAAAGAGAATTATCAGAGACAAGATCATCATATAATGATAAAAAGGGTCGGCTGGGTGGGGTGGCTCATGCCTGTAATAGGTAGGCAGATCACAAGTTCAGGAGATTGAGACCAGCATGACCAACATGGTGAACCCCATCTCTACTGAAAACACAAAAATTAGCCGGGCATGGTGGTGGGTGCCTGTAACCCCAGCTACTCAGGAGGATGAGGCAGGAGAATCGCTTGAACACAGGAGGCGGAGGTTGCAGTGAGCCAAGATTGCACCATTGCACTCCAGCCTGGGTAACAAGAGTAAGCAAAACTCTGACTCAAAAAAAAGAAAAAAGAAAGAAAAGAGAAAAGAAAGAAAGGAGGAAATTTTTCAAATACTTAGAAGCCAAACAACACACTTTGGAAAAACCCATGGGTCAAAGATGGAGTTTCAAGGAAATTTTTTAAAAACACCTTGAACACCCTGAGTGCAAAGGCACAAGCCTGAAGTCTCAGCTTCTCAGGTGCCTGAGGCAAGAGGATTGCATAAACCCAAGAGTTCCACTGGATGATTTAAGAAAAAAAAAAGACTTTTGAAATACATTGAACTGAATAAAAATGAAGACCCAACATATCAAAATCTATGTCACACAGCTAACGCAGTGCTGAGGGAAAATTGTACCATTAAATGTATACATTAGGAAAACTGAAAAGCACATCATCAATAATCTAAACTCTCACCTCAAGAACTTAGAAGGGCAAACTAAACCAAAGCAAGCATGGGCAAGGAATAAGGAAGAACAGAAATCAATGAGATTTATTTTTTTAAAATCAATGAACAAAATCAATAAAACAACTGTTTCTTTGGAAAAAAAATATTAAAACTGACAAGCCACTAGCAAAACAGATGAAAAACTAAAAGATACAAATTACCAATGTGAGGAATGAAATGGCATATCACTATAAACATCAAAAGGATAAGGGAATACCATGGATCTATACACATAAATTGACAACTTAGATAAAATGAACCAAATTGAAAAACACAAATACCACAATGAACCCAATATAAAATATATAATTTAAATAGCTCTGTAACTATTAAGGAAATTAAATTTATAATTTAAAACTTCTCCCACTCCCTAGGAAAAGAAATCTCCAGGGCCAGATAGTTTCACTAGAGAATCCTACCAAATGTCTAAAGAAGAATTAACACCAATTCTACATAATAGAAATAGAAGAGGAAAGAACACTTCCCGCTTCATTTTATGAAGCCAATATTACCCTGAGGGGGAAAAAGACAAAATAGTATAAAATAAGCTAAGTACAAACCAACATCTCTCATGAATATAGATGCAAAAAGCATTAACAAAGTATCATATCAGGAAATAGATCTCAGTAATGTATAAAAAGCATTATACACCATACCTGTCTTATTCCAAAGATGCAAAGCTGGTTCAATATTCAAAAATTAATCAGTGTAATCCAACATATTAAAACTCTAAAGAAGAAAATTACAAGATCAAGTAATACAGAAGACTCGTTTTACAAAATAACACCCATTCGTGATTTAAAGAAAAAACAACTCTCAGAAAAATAGGAATACAGAGAAACTGCCTCAACTTAACAAAGAGCACCTGTAAAAAGCTTACAGCTAACATTACATTTACTGGTGAAAGTCCAAATGTTTTTATATTCAACATAGTGCTGAGGTAGTACAAAGGTACAAAATCAATCCAGTGGAGAAAAGCTAGCCTTTCAACAAATGATGCCAGAGCAACTGGACAGCCATGGGCAGAAAATGAAACTCAATCTACGTCTAGTACCTTCTACAAAAATGAGCTCAAAATGGCTAAAGACTTAAACGCAAAGCTGTAAAACTTATTTTTAAAATAGAAGAACACCTTCAAATTCTAGGATTAGACAGAGTTCTTAGACATGATACCACAAGCACAATCCATGAAAAGAAAAATTAAGATTTTGGACCTCATCATCAAAATTAAAAACTTTTGCCCTTGGAAAGCCCACGTGAAGGAGGTGAAAAGACAAGGTAGTGGGAGCAAATATTTGCAAATCACTTATCTAACAAAGGACCAGTATCTTCAGTATACAAAAAACCCCTCGGCCAGGCGCGGTGGCTCACGCCTGTAATCCAAGCACTTTGGAGGCCAAGGCGGGCGGACCACCCGAGGTCGGGAGTTCAAGACCAGCCTGACCAATATGGTGAAACCCCGTCTTTATAAAAAAAAACAATAATAATAAAAATAAAAAATAAAAACCCTCAAACTCAATAGTTCCGTGCCCACCCTAGCATGCCCACTCTTGAGCCTTTTAAAGAAAGTGAGTGTCCTTTGGGATGTCTGATGGAACATAAGCATTTGGTGAGTTTTCTGACTTTACATAAGCTATTAATTCGAGCATACCCACTCTTGTTTTTAAATAGTGATGGAGTCTTGTTATGTTGCCCCAGGCTGGGCTTGAACTCCTGGGCTCAAGCAATCCTCCTACCTCAGCCTCCCAAAGTGCTGGGATTACAGGCATGAGCCACTGCGCCTGGCCTAGCATGCCTACTCTTTTGAGCCATTTAATACTTCTTCCACTGTATGCCACAGCAGTCCTGACATGCCTTCTTCACTTAATGTGGGCCATGGCTTTCTGCAAGCTTCTCAGAGGCATCCCGTTGTAACCAAAACACAGGTTCAGTCGCTCACTGCTTGCAGAGTCCAATTAACAAGAGCAAGGTCTCGTACAAAGAAAGCGACTTTTTATTCCAAAGCCAGCTTAGGGGAAGAAGGTATAGCCTCCACTTTTAGAGTACCACTTTGCTTTTGGAGCAGAAAGCCAGTGCTTTTAAAAGGGGGCCTGGTATGCTGACGTGAATGGCATGCAGGGGAAGAAGCGGCAGATGGAGCGCCCGCATACTCACTTTGGTGGCTTGTCTACGGGGTGGTGGAGCTGGTGACTACTGGTGCCTTCGTGGACAGGACTAGGTTGCCAAAGCAGCCCAAAACTCTCCAGGTGAGAGTCTCATAGCCAGCATAGGCTGGCTTGTAGATGGACTTGTAGGCTGTCTCCTGAGGCAACCTCCCGCTTGGGTGACAGTTCTGCTCTGGGACTTCTAAACACATAGTTACATGAACTTGCCCTGTGGTGAGTGTCTGTTGAAGAGGAGGTAAAAGGCTACAAATGCATTTCTAAAGAGCTAAGTAGGAAGTGGGGAAAAGAGAAAAGGAGAGAAAAAAATAAACTAGCTCTTGGAATTTGGGGTACTTAGTTACACTATCAGAACATTAGCAACACCTCTTGGGGTCTTTGTCAGAGTACTGAATCCTCTAGCCTAAGAATACGCTTCCATATCCATATATTCTCCCTGATCAAACTCTGTGTCCCACCCTCCTTGCTCCAGCACCCCCAGAATCCAGTCCCACACATCTCCAGCCTGTACTTGCTGGTTAGCTCCTCTTGAACCTCCAGGGCATAGTGTATTTTTTCTCTTCGGGGAATCCTGGCTGAGTTCTAAAAGGACTTAATCCTGGTTATTGGTGTGCAGATCGGGAGAGGAGGTGGGGCGGGTTTTGAAGGGAATCTGTGTGGTCTTGCAAGCCAGAGGTTTCTCTATCATCCTTAAGCAAGGAAGTAGTGATGGCCTTTACCAGGAACAAGTGGGCACTTTTGCAGGCCCAAAAGATAATTTAAAGATTCAAATTTTTTAAAGTGTTAACCCAGCTGACCCCCACCCCACATGTCTCAGGGTCTCACTCCTTCTTGCCAGAGTTAAGAATTCAAACTTCTCCGGAGCCCTGCTACTCTTATAAGTAAATATGGGACCTTATTCGCAGTTTTTTGGGGCCTCTAAATGCGAGAGATAAAAAATTCCTTTTAAGTTGCTAAGAAGGGCCTTGGGCTTTCTCTCAGTCTTTATTTGGTGATCAATCACCCTCAACCTTTCATTGTCTTTGTCCAATGCATTGATTGCCTCCAGCTAACCATCCAATTCCATTGTCTTTATAAAACCTGATATATTTATCAGACCTGTTTGTTATATTTCCCCCTGTAAGCATTGCCTTCCCCCAGGATCCTATCCCAGCTCAACACTAGTGAAAGCTTTGACAGTTGCACTGATCCCCTGCTGGGGAATCTCCACGCTCTACCTGCTGCCAGTGGCCCTCACTGCCAGCGGGCCAGCAGGTATTTCCAGTTTAGAATCTCACTTTAGAATCTGCTTCCTCAGCACCCTTGGCACTGACTGTCAGGCCGGATTCCTCGGGAAACGTACTCTCAGATGGAGATCTGAGTAAAATAAGTTCATTGAGTCATGCTCTCAGGATCAACAACACTGGGAGAAAGTGAAGGCCTTAGAACTGGACAGCAGGAACTCAGGAACTGTTGTGGCCCTGCAGAGTTGTCTCCCACTGAGACAAGGAAATCAGACCTTCGTACTTCCACATTGACCAGCAGATGCAGGCTCTCTTAGGGGGGGGCATAATCTTGAATGAATTTTAAGTTGAGGGCAACTCCTGAAGGAAGCCCAGCTGGGAACTGTCAGTCACCCAAAATTCTCAGAAGTGCTGGAGGAGGACAAGGATGAGTGCTTCAGTCCTGATAGGGGTGGGCATCTGGGTGGCACAACAGCATCCACTATAGTACCTTTTTTTTTTTTTGAGATGGAGTTTCACTCTTGTTGCCCAGGCTGGAGTACCAGAGCGTGATCTCAGCTCACCGCAACCTCTTACAGCAGGCTTCTGCCTGGACATCCAAACTTTTCCATACATCCTCTGAAATCTGGCATAGGCTCTCAAGCCTCAATTTTTGTACTCTGTGCACCCACAGGCTTAACATTATGTGAAAACCACCAAGGCCTAGGGTTTGCACACTCTGAAGCAGTGGCCCAAGCAGTACCTTTGCCCCTTTGAGCCATGGCTGGAACTGGAATGGCCAGGATATGAGGAGTAGTGTCCTGAGGCTGCGCAGCATAGCACGGCCCTGGGCCTGGCACATGAAACCATTTTCTCCATTGTCTTGGATATTAGCACTTGGTTCCTTTTTACTTATGCACATTTGTATGGCCTGCTTGGAATTTCTCCCCTGAAAATTGGGGGGTTTTTTTCTACCACATGGCTGGGCTGCAAATTTTTCAAAAAACTTTTATGCTCTGCTTCCCCTTTAAATATAAGTTCCAGTTTTTCATCATTTCTTTGCTCATGCATATGAGATAGGTTGTTAGAAACAGCCAGTCCACATCTTGAATGCTTTGCTGCTTAGACAATTTCTTCCACCAGATACCCTAAATCATCACTCTCAAGTTAGAAGTTCCACAGTTCCCTAGGGCAGGGGCACAATGCCACCAAGTTCTTTGCTAAATAATAACAAAAGGCTGTGACCTTTGCTTCAGTTCCCAATCAGTTCCTCATCTCCATCTGAGACTTCAGCAGCCTAGACATTATTGTCCATATCACTATCAGCATTTTCATCACAATTTAACAAGTCTCTATAGGAAGTTCCAAACTTTCCTTCATCTTCCTGTCTTCTTCTGAGCCCTCCACACCACACTCTTTCAACCTCTGTCAGTTACCCAATTCCAAAGCTGCTTCCACATCTTCAGGTATCTTTACAGCAATGCCCTACTCCTCAGCATCAATTTTCTATATTAGTCTGTTCTCACATCGCTATAAAGATATACCTGAGAGCAGGCAATTTATAAAGAAAAATTGGCTCATGGTTCCACAGGCCATACAGGAAGCATGGCAGCATCTGCTTCTGGGGAGGCCTCAGAAAGCTTCTGATCATGGCAGAAGGCAAAGATAGAGTGAGTATCTTACATAGCAGGAGCAGGACCAAGACACAGTGGGGAGGTGCTACACACTTTTAAACAACCAGATCTCAAGAGAACTCACTATCACAAAAACAGCACAGAAGGGATGGTGCTAAACCATTCATGAGAAACCACCCCATGATCCAATCACCTCCCACCAGGCCCCACCTCCAACACTGGGAATTACAATGTGACGTGATATTTGAGCAGGGACACAGATCCAAAACACATTAACTACCGAATACATGTCATCAAGAATACACTTCATGCATTTTACTTTTGAAACTGTACTGTAATTATCTATGTATCTATGCATCCGTCTTCACTCACTAGATCATGAGTTCCTTGAGGAGTGTGTTTTATTCCCAACACTTTGCATCTTGAGTACATAATATGCCCTACTATTTGTTGTCACTGAATAAGTGAATGAATAAATGAATGAATAATCAATTTGCAAGGTTTCTCTTCAGACACTTTAAAGAAGTAAATGTTGAACGGACGTGGTGGCTCACGCCTGTAATCCCAGCACTTTGGGAGGCCAAGGCAGGTGATCACTTGAGGTCAGGAGTTCGAGACCAGCCTGGCCAACATGGTGAAACCCCGTCTCTACTAAAAATACAAAAATTAGTTGGGCATGGTAGCGCATGCCTATAATTCCAGCTACTTGGGAGGCTGAGGCATGAGAATCACTTGAACCCAGGAGCCAGGGCTTGCAGTGGGCCAAGATATCACCACTACAGTCCAGCCTGAGGACTTCATCTCAAAAAAAAAAAAAGTAAGAAGTAAACATCTAAGGCGCTCACTGAAGCAGCACTGCCCAAGGCTAAAAGCCCTGGTCTTTGTAACTTCTGAAGAACTTTCTATTACAGGAATCTGTGTTTGTTACTATTTCCCCACTCCCAGCCCAGCCTTGTCCTCTTCTCTCCCTCCTGCTGACACTCCGCTCAGACCTTGAGCAGGTCTTCTCCGAACAGTGTGTCAGCGCTGCAGCCATGCACAGGAGAGGGCAGCAGAGGCCAGTCCAGTCAAACTGAGCGTGGCCTGCTTTCCACTGTCCTTCCTTCCCACCCTGTGGGCAAAGCAAGGCAGCCACACGGACGCAATCCTTCCTGCAAGCCTAGGCAGAGCTACTGCATCAATTCTGAAGATGAGGAACCTGACACGGTGGGGCTGCTGAAGGTCACTAGGTGGCAAATCACGCCTGCCCGTAGCCCCTTTATTAGCGCATCTGCTCTCTGGATGTCAGATCCAATCTGAGCAGCAATTCCAAGACACTCCTAACTTTAGCTTAAAAGCAGAATATATCAGAAGAGATGAAAGCGTCCAATTACTGGATACTCAAGCATCTCCCATTACAGGAGCCCACCCTCGACCCTGCTTCCCCTTCCAGCAACTGCTGCCCTTTCTCCATTTCCTCTCCCGGCCATGCTCCTAGAAAACTGTCTTCAAGGGTAGCGTGTATCCACTTCCACATCTTCATCTCACAGTGGCCACCAAGTCCACTATAATCTAACTTCTGCCCACCCGACTAAAGCTATTCATGTTCACATCACCATAACCCAATTGCAAACTCAGTGGAAACCTTCTGGCCTAAATTCATCTCCCCATTTCCCCTGCCCCTACCTGCTTCCCCTCTGTAGTAGTGAATGATTCCAGCATTCCTCTCCTTTCCTGTGCAAGAAACCTGGAAGTGATTCTAGAATCTACAACTTCTGTAATAACTCTACCCCATTCAAATGACAAGTCCTGGCAATTCCCCTTCCTACTGTGTCTAGAACTCACCTCCTGTTTTCATGCCACTGCATGGATCAAGGCCTCGTCCTGTTCAGTCTCCCAATTGCCCATCGAGTTATCACTCAGCAAACGCGTACTGAGCAGCTGCATGTGCCACACTATTGTGGGTGCTTGTCACAGAGTGATGAACAGGGCTGACAAGGCCTCGCTGGAGGACACATTCTTGGGGCCGCAGACAGTAACAACAAAATGAGCAAGATCGTATCAGACCGTGACGGGGAGGTGAACAAAACAAAACAAAGTGACGCGAGAAGAATGACTAGGGGAAAATATATAAATACATATATATATATATAACATATATATAAATGTTATTTATTTATAATTTTGAGACAAGTCTCTCTCTGTCGCCAGGCTGGAGTGCAGTGGCACGATATTGGCTCACCGCAACCTCCGCCTCCCAGGTTCAAGCGATTCTCCTGCCTCAGCTTCCCAAGTAGCTGGGATTACAGGCATATGCCACCACACCCAGCTAATTTTTGTATTTTTAGTAGAGACAGGGTTTCACCTTGTTGGCCAGGATGGTCCAGATCTCCTGACCTCATGATCCGCCCACGTTGGCCTCCCAAAGTGCTGGGAACACAGGCATGAGTCATCACGCCTGGCCAAGGGGGAAATGTTTTTTAGTTAAATATTGAAAAATATCTGGGGAAGGCTACTTTAGTTGGCTCACTAGGAAAGGACTCTCGGTGGCAGTGACTAGAAGCTGTCTAGGGCACTACAGGCTGCCAAAATACTCCATTCCCCAGCCCCCCTTCAAGAGGGGGCACGCCCACAGTTCTGGCCAATGAGTCAGCTGCCGTTGAAGGGAAGCTCTCACTTTCCTGAAAAGAAAGACAGTGTCACTGGCACAGTCGCTTCCTGGTCCACCTGTGACCATGAGACAAGGAAAGGAAACCAGAGACAGGCGGGCCCTGAACCAAGGCCAGCAGCCGCCACCCCTCGACTGGGAGAGAAGCAAGCCCTGTTTGTCTAAGCCACTCAGGGTGGAGTTTGCTCTTCTCTTCAGCACAGGGCATTCCAACTTGAATCACAAGCCCTGTGAACACCTGGGGCAGGCAGAGAAATCAGGCAGCGTTCAAAGGCCCTAAAATGGGAACTACCTTGACATGTTTGAGGAACAGGAAAAAGATCAGTGTGGCTGGAACACAGTGAAGTGAGAGGGAAACAGCAGACAGTCTGAGAGGTGGATGGGGTCTTGCAACGCTTAGTAGTCCCTGGAGTGCCATCCGGATTTTAAGCTCATGGGAAACCACTAATGGGTATTAGGCAGGAGAGTGCATATTCTGATTTCAGTTTCTTAAGAGATCACTGTAGGCCAGGCATGGACGCTCATGCTGTAATCCCAACACTTTGAGAGACTGAGGCAAGAGGATCGTTTCAGCCCAGGAATTTGAGACCAGCCTAGGCAACACGGCAACCTGAGCAACCCATCTCCACAAAAAGAAAACTTTTTTTTTTTGAGACAGAGTCTCGCTCTGTCACCCAGGCTGGAGGGTAGTGGCGCGATCTCGGCTCACTGCAACCTCTGCCTCCCAGGTTCAAGTGATTCTCCTGCCTCAGCCTCCTGAGTAGCTGGGATTACAAGTGTGTGCCACCACAGCCAGCTAAATTTTTTTTGTATTTTTAATAGAGACAAGGTTTTACCATGTTGGACAGGCTGGTCTCGAACTCCTGATCTCAAGTGATCCACTGCCTTGGCCTCCCAAAGTGCGGGGATTACAGGTGCAAGCCACAGCACCTGGCCTACAGAAAAATTTCTTTTAATTAGCCGGGTGTGGTGGCATACACCTGTAGTCCTGGTACTTGCAAGGCTGAGGTAAGAGGATTGTTTGAGCCAAAAGTTTGAAGTTACAGTGAGCTACACTGCACTCCAGCCTGAGTGACAGAACAAAACTGTCTCAAAAATAAATAAAATTAAACTTAAAAAAAAAGAATTATCCTAGCTGTTACATGAAGGATGGTTAAGGGAGTGCAGGTGGGGCAGATACTGATTTGGAGCTGACCCAGCAGTTTCCCTCCCGTTCCTGGTCTCTGTTGAGCTTGGGATAGCTAGGCTGCATGACCCTGGTCTGGCCAGTGATGCAGAGGTGGGAGACCTTCAGAGAAAGCTTCTCTTTGCTGATACAAAGGGACACCGTCAGGTGGCGCAGCCCTCTGCCCTTCTCCCTGCTTGAAATGTAAAGGACACCTGAGAGTGCAGGAGCCCTCTTGCACCCATGATGGAACAGGCAGAATGAGGATGGGGAAACCTGGGCTGTGTACTTGTCAACACCATTGAACCTTTGCCTCTTGTCTACTGCTGAACTTATTAGGTGAGAAAAATGACCCCATATTTGTTTAAGTCACTATAAATTTGGTATTCTGGGCCAGGCACAGTGGCTAATGCCTGTAATCCCAGGATCACATGAGGCCAAGAGTTTGAGACCAGCCTAACCAACATGGTGAAACTGTCTCTACTGAAAATACAAAAATTAGCCAGGCATGGTGGCGCTCACCTGTAATCTCACCAGCTTGGGAGGCTGAGGCAGGAGAATCGCTTGAACCTGGAAGGCAGAGGTTGCAGTGAGCCAAGATCACACCACTGCACTCCAGCCTTGGTGACAGAGTGACACTCTGTCTCAAAAAAAAAAAAAAAATGGCTGCACAGTTCGAGACATCACATTCGGGTCCAAATCAGAAAGAGGAGGCCTACCCCAACCCAATCTGTTGCCCCCGACTGTTTTTTTGTTAAGAAAAGCCAAGGTTTTTGCAGAACCCCCAGCACACTTTTACCTCTAGCTCACAAACAAATGGCTGCCCCCGCAGCAAGGAAGCCTGGGAAATCAGGGAATGCCACTGTTATAGTTGGCCCAGTTCAAATTCCATCCACTACCTGCGGCTGAACCCACTGCTGCCCGCAACAAACTGGAGTTCTGTTAGCAAAGAAGAAAAGGATAAGGGTGAGCAGGTGACAGAGGGCCTGCTACCACCATCCTGCTCAGCTGAGTGGAAGCAGCACCAAGATGCTCTGACTACTCTCTTCCCAGGTCCGCCTGGCAAACCCTTTCTAATCCATCACATGCCAGTGCTCACGGGACCGCCCTCACTCTCCCAGGCAAACCTGGTGCTTTTTCTTCCCTCTCCCCCTATATTATGTACCTATCTCCATCAGAGGTATGTAATTGCCATTATAGCAATTGATGTAATGCGACTGTTCATTCAGTTATGCAGACACGCATTCTCACTGCAAATGCTTGCTGAGTGCCTGCTATTTGCCAAAGACTGCTAGGACTCAGGAATTCAGTAGTAAACAAGTTAGACTTGCAGGTTTGGTCCTTGCCCTCATGGAGCTTTCAGTCTACTAGGTGAGATATTCAGACAGGTAAAGTTATGGGAAAAAGGAAGCAATGGGAAAAAGGAAGCACATCTCCTCAGACTATAAACGACTCTATAGTGGGACTGTCTTTATGTCTTGCCCCAGGACATAGCACAGCATCTCATACAAAGCAGATGCCCTATGAACATGTGTTAAATTCATTCTTTACTCAGGAAGGCATTGAAATGTACCTTAAGTATAAATATTTTAAAAGAAATGTATTTCTTATTTCTACCAGGAAACCCCCCAAGAATGAACCATCATACTCTCCCAGCATTACATCATGTGCTTACAATATCTTGGAAAACGCTTTGCTCTCTCCTCACGTTATTCCAGGTCTCTTTCCCCTGGAAAAGTTCTCGCAGTGTCTAATACAGCACTTCTCATCAGAGAGCCTTAGTAGATGTGTGTTTTTTGCTGAAGGGTTCGTTTGGATTTGCTAAAGAAAGATCATCTTATTGTCAGTGCCATAGCTCCCAAAGTGTGATTCTGAAAGCATTTAAAATAACTCCTCAGGTTCCTATGCCATAGCTTATTATGTGTAGTTTTAATAGTTCTTTAAACACCCTGTTTTGCTGCCCTTTCTACAACTGCAGGGGATGGCAGCTGGGAACAAGGCAGACAGAGACAAGGGAAATGCAAATAATACAACCCCTGCTTTGGTCTGGGCTTCTGTTGCTATGGTGATGTTGACAACTAACGCACAGGTGAGAGATTCTTTCCACAGTGGAGCCAGCGGATCGTGCAGGCCAGAGGGGTAGGACATAACCATGAAAGACCCCCACGCCTCCTAGGCCTGAAAAGGACTTCCTGAGGCCATCGGCCCACTCGCATACCTCTTACCTGAAATCAAATGGATGGGCAGCAAGTTCCCCAAAATCCTCAAGAACAAAGCCCACAACTCCCAGATCCCCTGCTGAGCACATACTTCACAATACTCATGACCCTGAATGGGTTTTCTGTGGCTAATCTCGCATTCTCTTGATGTCCTTCCAGCCCAATTCCTCTTACAATTGCTTCTATGGAAATCAAAGTTAATCATCACCTTACACTCTGTATGGTAACCCAGGAAGTAAGATCAACAAGAAAACAAAACCACAGCTGAAGCGTGGACTCGCTTGTTTCTGTGCTCCCGTGGTCAGCTGTGTTCTTCTCAGGGGGTGGGCGCGGCAGCCCGCTGACCCAGCAAGAGGCCCCTGGCTGCCCTGAAAGCGGAAACAGGCCTGCTGCCTCACGCGTCAAAGTGGGGCAGAGCAGCCCTCCCATGAAGGATGGCTTCCTCCTCCTGAGTGAAATAAAGCAGAGAGAGCAGGAAGGTCTGTGTTTAATGAATATCTTTAAAAGCTTTTGCGACAGCAGACAGAGCCCAAGGCAGCTTGGAAACCCACAATGATAGCAGTAGGGCTCTCCTGCCTCCAGATGACCTTGCAAAACAGAAATGGTTCCACTAAATTAGGAGTGTGGCCTTTTCCCACCTCATTTTTTTTTTAATCCCAGCTTTCAAAATCATTTCAGCAATCATTCTGCCCGAAAAACATGTGGTGGCCTTAATGGCACAGCCTGGCTCAAAGGTGAGGCAGGAGTGAGAAAGCGCCCAATCCAAGACGCAAGGAGAGAAACTGCTCCCACCCCTTCCAGAAGCAATAGAACCATCTCCCCTGTCACCACCAAGGTCACGCGGCCACCGGCAGGAACGTCATCTTGATGCTAACGGCCCCCTCCCCATTTCCCTGTGGCCATCTTTACCCCTGAACTACTGTACTCCCACTTCCGCTCTCTTAATCCATTCCGCTACATTAAGAAGCTTCCTGCTACTGACAAGCTGGATCAGCCCTGGGCCTCTCTTCACAGTCCCTAATTCCCCAAAACAGTATCAAGAAAACTCAACATTTGCATTAAACTTCTCTTTAAATTCTCCATTTGATTTATTTCACACCCTGGACCAATAAACGAGAGCTTATTTTCACAAGAGTAAAGAAGCCTCTGTAAGTGAGGTTAACACCCACCCCGAGGCTGGATTCTGTCTGGTCTCTCCCAACAGCTGAACATCATGGTTTTGCTAATTAAGCCACTCTCTTGTCTTTAATTAGCTGCATGTGAATCTTGTTGGGAAGTCTTGGATCCGTGAAGTAGTCTGGGATAAAAATCAAAAAGACATCATCTATATCCAAAAGCAAAAGACTTACCCCAGGAAGGAGACAGCTTACTCCACCAAAAAAAAGTTAGCCTGGCTTGGTACTAGCAGGACTGCTAAGGTGGCCCTGCTTTACGGTGTAATATGGTAAAATGAGTGGTCACTGCCCCCACCCGAGCAGTTCTGAGTCTGCCAGCTCCAACGTTCCCAGGAAGGGTTCGCAGAGGCTGGCTGCCGCCCCTCCAGGCTGTGCCTGCCCCCACCCCCACCTACCCCGTGCTGCACCGTTTGCTCCTCCGCCTGCTGACGCACAGAGAGCCATCAGAGGGCTCAGGGATTCTCTGGGTTTTCTGCTCCAGGCCCATCTTGGGGCCCAAATAAATGCCAAGTATTATTCTTGTCTCAGCTCAGCTTGCCAGCTCCCGTCTCTGAGCTATCACGCCTTCTCTGAGAATACCCTCTCAGAGGAGAGCCAGGCTCTCGCAGGATGACGCCAGATGAGGGTTTTTATACGCCCAGCATACTGTGAATCAGAGGCAGCATCTGCTGTGCTAGCAAAGGCGTATTGAGATTCTGTTAGGAATGGTTTGAGGTCTGGGATGTAACCGATTCTCAGGACTAACAGGACTGAAGGAATTGTTCAACCCAACCCTTTCCCTCTAAATACCATTGACCTTAAGGCATCTCGGGCAGCCAGTCTATTAGAATCACCAGGGGAGTCTTTAAAGCTATGGATGCCAGGCCCCACCCCAGACTAATTAAATAAAACTCTCTGGGGGTGGGGCCTGAGCATCAGTAGTTCTAAAAGCTCCCCAGGTGATTCTAATGCACAGCTAGGGTTGACAACCCGGCTTCAAGATTCCCAAGGGAAAAGCTGCCAACATGTTCCTTTGGGAATCTCAAAATTCTTAACAATCCTCACTATGAGGAAATTCTGCCTCATTTCTCATCTGTCCTCATGTTGAGGAAAGGATGACGGAGGAAAGAAAAAGCTGAAAAAAAGCTCCCCTGGGCGACATCAGGTGAAGGAGTACCCCGGACTCTGCAGGGAGAATCCTGGGCTTATTCAAGTGTAAACTCACAGTCATGCTCCCTGCGCTGGCTTTGTCAGATACCCAGAACTGATGCTGCCTTACTCACCTGCAGCAAACAGTAGGATGTTGTCTGGTCTTTTCAAAAAGATTTCTCTGGAAAACATGAAGGGACAGGATGGGAGGCAAAGCAGACTTTAAGGCAGGCTGTGGCTACTGCTTGGGGTCCGGTGCTTTCACATAGGTGAACCCGAGACACAGCCATCTTGGGAGTCAATAAACCCACAGGTTTCTGACAAAAGACCCTTTCGTTCATGATTTTCCTTCAGCTCCATATCTACGGTAAGGAGCAAAGCATCCTAAATGGCAATACCCTAGGATATTGCTTACATCACAGAAGAGCCGTGCTGCAGCCGAGTGGGGCTTGCCATTCCTTCAACAACTTTTCACATATTCATTTACTTACCTATTTGAGACAGGGTCTCACGCTGTCACCCACCCTGGAATACAGTGGCGGGATCAACCTCCCTGGCTCAAGAGATCCTCCCATCTCCAGCCTCTCGAGTAGCTGGGACTACAAGCTACTGCGCGGGCTCATTTTTTTGTATGGACAGGGTCTTACTACGTGGCCCAGGTGGTTTCTAACTCCCAGGCTCAAGCGATCCTCCTGCCTCAGCCTCCCAAAGTCCTGTGTTTACAGGAGTGGGCCAGGGCACCCGGCCTCAACAACCATTTTCACTGAACCAGATCTCAAGCCAGGGGCAAGAAGCAAAGATGAAGAACATGCTGCCTGGTCCTCGAGGGGCCCACGAGTGGTGGGAGATACGCAGCCCCACGACGTCCTGAGTAAGCTTAGCCATGAATTCAAGGGCAAAGGGAGATACAATAAACAGAGCTAAAAGATGGACCTCAGATGGCTGTTGGCCTCTCAGTCCAGTGAGGAGACACCTGCAGGGCCAATGGCACTGGAGAGTTGAAAGTGTCTTACATTGCACAGAGTTTTATGGCTCATAAAGTATGTTCACAAATATTGCCTCACTTGACAACAACCCTGTGAAACAGCAATTATTATGCCCCCATTTTACATCCAAAGAAGCCAAGCCTTCAAAAGATTAATGATTTGCCCAAGTTCATAAACTTAGTAAATAAAGTAAAAAGGCCCCAGGTCGTGAGACTCCAAGGTCAGTGCTCTCTACAATATGTTCTCTTGGCCAAGGCCTCCCCACTCCCCAGGAACCCTGCCCTCCTAAGCTTCAAGAATTTTGCCCCCCTTCTCCTTCAATTCATTTTGATGATTGTTGAGCACAAATTATGCGTACGTAATTGCACTAGACATGAGGGATTGCTTTTTTCCAAATAAAATATAGCCCTACCTCAAAGAACTTACAGGCAAGTAAAAAGGAACGGGTTAGTTTCCAAATGTCCAAGAGGCCAAGGAACCTCTGGCAAGTGCTAAGGAGCGGTAAGAAATAGTGCTCTGGGAGATCAGAGGGGAAGAGAGGTTACAGAGAGGGAAACCCCAACAGTCTTCACAGAGCAGTTGGCATTTGAGAGGACCCTTGAAGTACGCATGGGATTTTAATAGGCGGGATGAGGGTTGAGGGACAAGAACATTCCAGATCCAGGGAAAGAGCAAGAGCAAAGGCCCAGAAAGAGAAACCATTTGTATGCTATCAACTATGACTTCCTTGAGGGTAGGAAGTGGGTTGTAGACACCTTTCTATCTCAAATCCAAAGAGTACTCAAGAGGTATCTGTGCCTGAGCTTCATGGGGTCAGCGGAATGATCAGAAATGTGGTCTGGCTGGAGTGAGGGATGCATGCAGGGAGTAGTGGGAAACGGAAGAGGCTCTGTTATGGAGGGCCTTGAATGCTGGGGAGAGACATTTATACTCAATTAAAAAGACAATGGAAATAGACAAAATATGGTATAACACATGATAGAATATTATACAGCAGTGAGAATGGAGGATCGACAAGATGCTACTGAGCAAAAGGAACCAGGCACAAAAGAGCACATATTGTAGAATTCCATTCACACAAAATACAAAAGCGCACAATAAATCCATGCTGGTAGAAGTCAGGATACTGGCTACTGTTTTAAGGGGAGGGTCTGGGAGGGGCACAAAGGGTGTGAGGTGCTGGTAAGGTTCTATTTCATCTGAAAACAACAGAACCATGTGTATTTTCAGCCTGTGAAAGTTCATCCAGCTTAGGATATGTCACTTTTCAGTATATTTCAATAGAATGTTTAAAAACAAACCCAAAAAGGCAACGTTGTGGAACTACTGAAGATTTTTCCAGCCAAGCAAGGGCATGATCACTGCTGTGTTTGGGGAAAATTTGCCTGCTTAGGTATTTACAAAAACGAATGTCTAATAAAGACCTTCTACAATTTCTTACCTGGCTATCATATCTGCAGCACAAAACCTGAGGTTTCTGGGTGCCTTAAAATAAATCCGATTCCTACTCTTTCCATTTCTCAGATCCAAAATTTAAGTTGTTAAGAGTTTGGTACCAGCCAGGCGCCGTGGCTTACGCCTGTAATCCCAGCACTTTGGGAGGCCAAGGTAGGCAGATCACAAGGTCAAGAGATCGAGACCATCCTGGCCAACATGGTGAAACCCCGTCTCTACTAAAAAAAATACAAAAATTAGCCAGGCATGGTGGCGTGCGCCTGTACTCCCAGCTACTCAGGAGGCTGAGGCAGGAGAATTGCTTGAACCCGGGAGGCGGAGGTTGCAGTGAGCCGAGATTGTGCCACTGCACTCCAGCCTGGCACCTGGTGACAGAGTGAGACTCTGTCTCAAAAAAAAAAAAAAGTTTGGTACACTGTATTTGCCAGGATAGGCTGGAGAAGTGTGGCTGAATGGCCATAAGTCATTAGGATCCAAAAAACCCAAGTGAGGAGTCTGCTTCCCAGAAAGAACCCTTCAGAGCTCCTTCTGGTTTGGAATCAATCAAGAGCAGAGATCTGCAGAACAGACGAGGACAGGCACGGTGCTCAGGACCCTGCCCTCACTTCTCCCTTCCTCTTTTCTCACAGGAAGGACCGTGTGAGGTGGTCAGCAGGGGGACAGAGGCTGACTCTCGTTCATCCTGATACCAATCAAAGAAGACAACGACACCAAACAAACAAAAGTAAACCCTAAAACTTCAAGCACTAAACGCTCAAGCTCCACCCAGGAAAAGAGGTCAGGAGGATTTCAAGTAGAGCAGCTTTAGGGACAGCAAAAAGAAAAGCTTGGTGGCCTACCTGGCCTTGACAGGAGCATGGTAAGAAAGGAAGGAAGTATCTGGGTGTCCACACAGCAGCCAGTCCCAGACAGACACGCAGGCTGCTCCTGGAAGCTGTTCCTAGACAAAGGGAGAGGCAAGGCCACCCCGGCAGGTGACTGAAACAACTCCTTCATTCACCTCCCCCAGGTGTTCTAATCGTGTTGTCTGTGAGCAATGCAAATGTTGATTTAGTTCCAGCTTTCACCTTCTATCCCCAATCTCTCTGCTGGAACTGCTTCTAACTTGGAGTGCAAGGTCCCCGGGATAGGAACGATATCATCTTATTTCCCTTTAGAAGAAAAGATGCAAAAAGTGATGGCTTGATCCTCGGGTCTGATATTGACAGAGGATTCCTAACAATCTTTTGCCCAAGCCATATCCCTGGCCAACCTTCAGAACTGGATAGGTTTCAGTTTTCTGTCTCCTTCCCCTATCTGCCCTCTGAGAATCTGTTGCCACTTGGAGAAATGTCTATAATACGAATAGTGAGTTTTTAAAATTTTTATTTTATGCGACAGAATCTTGCTCTGTCACCCAGGCTGGAGTGCAGTGACACAATCTTGGCTCACTGCAACCTCCGACTCCCGGGTTCAAGTGATTCTCCTGCCTCAGCCTCCCGAGTAGCTGGGATTACAGGCACGTGCCACCACTCCTGGCTAATTTTTTATTTTTAGTAGAGACGGGGTTTCCGCATGTTGGCCAGGCAGGTCTCAAACTCCTGGCCTCAAGTGAACCACCCTCCTCGGCCTCCCGAAGTGCTGGGATTACAAGTGTGAGCCAACGTGATTGCCAGGCCAACTTTTGAGAAGACAAAGGTGGGCCCTGAGTCTGGCTAAGCCCACAGTCCAGGGGGAAAATGGGGACGGAGTGCTTACAGCACCATACAATGGAAAAACCAGGGGTTTGAATCCTGGTTCAGCAACTTTGGGAAGCTACTTCACCTTTCTGGACTTAAATTTACTGACTTGTAAAATGAAAATGACAATAAGCTATCTTTTGTGGAGGTGCTAGGAGGATCAGCAGAAGTGTTCCAAGATGCCACACACACGTGGGCACCGAGAACACAAACATAATTCTGCTAGCTCGGAACTTCGGACCAGTAACTGAAGATGGAAGCACAATTACAATAGAGCGTGGTCAGTGCTAATGTAGGGAAACAGCACGGTGCCTGGAGATGGGTGCCATTATAATTATTTAAATCTTGTCTATTTGTCTATAGCCAAACAGCATTTGAGATAGCGCTATTGTTTTCATCCACTGATATTCTGTGATTTTTTTTTTTAATTCTCTGCCTTTCATCCACTAGGTTATGTTTCCATGCAAGCAAATGCTAGGCTGAAAGGACGGGTGGAGGAAGGAAAGAACATATTTCAGGATACACTGGTAAATTGTCTTCTCTTCCCCAAGAAAAGAGTGGCTTCCAACCCCTGGAATTTTTCTAAAGTAATGTTTTCAGGTAAGGAAGGGCCGACCAGACGACTGATTTTTGTTTTAAGTTCAATAAGTGATTTTGTTAAGCTCCTGTGGTTGAGAACAAGTGTTCTACATCCAGTGGCTGCCTGTTGGGTTTCTCAACGCCAAATTCCCTCTTCCAAGAGTCATAAGGTATGTATTTATCCTTATGTCTTAAAAATAGGCATATGTTTCAGAATTTAGGGATAACTGAAGGAAATCTCTAGAGATAACTAAGAAAACCCTGGGTGCCACAAATCCCAGGGCCTGGAAAACCACCTACCTGAAGAAACCACTTATAAGCCACTCCACTTCTTTGTGGGTCCTTAGATACTTTTCGTTAGCAATCCGAATCTGGATCTAGGGGGCAAGAGCAAAGGGTCACGTCCATGAGGGGACAGATTCAGGGTTCAGCCCTGGACATGTGACAGGGCTGCGGGAAACAGCGTGCGCATTTAACCCAGGTCTTTCCCCAGGATGCTTGAAAGTTTAAGCCACCCATCTTCTTACGGATAAAACATCATTCTGCCGCCTGATGTTCAGGCTGAGGGGTCTTAACTATGGTCGAATGTGTCTGGCGGTAATTTCGGCCCATTTCAAAGGCCAAGTCCCTGAGGTAGTTCTTCCTGCACTCTAGATGCCCGTTGGGCTCTGCGCTGGGCCCAGAAGCCCAGAGGTCCGCCGGAGGTCTCCCCTGTGCCCTCCCCACTTTATAACAGGCTCCTTCTCCCCTTCTCTCGGCGGCCCTCTTCTCAGTCTGGGGCCCCCGTCCTGGGGGAGCTGCATTTTGCTGGACGCCGGGTGGGGGCGCTGGCGCACCCACCTTGAATTTTCTCAGCTGCTCCAGCTGAGCGGGGCTAAGCACCCAGGGGTCGGGCAGCTGCTGCGCGTCCGCCGGCGTCGCCATCTTGCTGCGGTCGTCAAGGCGACGGGCCGCGGGCTGGCGAGGCCCCGCCCCAGGCCCCGCCCTGCCCCCAAGCCCCGCCCCTTCAGCGAAGCTGGGGGCGAGGGGCTGAGGGAGCTGGGGGAAAGGGAGGGTCTCTAAAGGATCGCCTTTCCCGGATTAGAGGACTGATTTATGGACTTAATTGTAAGTGGAATGAGCCCTTCTTGACCCCACCCAACCTCAGTTTTTTTCTCTTAGCTCTATAGTAAAACAGGAAAAAAGGTCTCCCAGAGTCTAGTTCCAGACACCCTCACCTAGACAGAAGCTAGAGGAAGCCCAGTACTAGGGAAAGAGAACCCAGGCTTCTTCCCTTTGCACTGGCTCAGAAGCCAACCCGTCCCTCTGTCCTGTAGACATTCGACATCGGAGCCGTGATTCTTCAAACAACGTGGAAGCACCCCAGAACAGAGAGTGAGCTGAGTTCTGCAAAGGAAGGAACGCTCTCTCCCGCTAAACATGCTCGAAAGGACCTGGGGGACATTCTGCCAGAATTTCCCCTCTTGGACTGACTTTTTTGTGTAGATTAACTTTCTCTTCACCCTGGGCTCCTCACAAATTCTAAATTATTTTCTTCCACTCCCAACTTAATACGGGAGGAGAAAGGGAATTTGATCTTCAAGATTTGTTCTTCTAGTATCTAATTAAGAGGAGAAAGTGAAACATAAAGCCAGAGAGCTGAAAATAGCCACGAGAAAGGGCATGAGCCTGTCTGTCAATACACACATGCGGAGCTCCTACCCCCGCAGAGATCGTGCTCAGCAGAGGCCTTCCGAAACGCAGGAGAAAAGAAGGAGGCTGTTTTTTCAGATTTGTGAACAACTGCCCCAAGGAGCAAGAAACTAGCACGAGAAACAAGCTCAGCATTCCGCCCCGGCCGTGGTGGGGTTGTCATTGGTCTGCCTCTGTCCTTTCCAGCAAAGACTGAAGAAAAGAAGTGAAAGTGTTGGCAGTTCTCAAGCCAGAGAAAACCACAAGAAGTAAATTAGGTAGTGGACCACAAGCCTCTTCCCAGGAACCCCATCTTGGTTAGCGATCATTTTGGTTGTTTGTCTTTTTTTAGGAGAGAGAGTTAATAGAGTGAGAGATAAGCTGCCATCTGTCAGAAGTGATTTTTTTTTTTTCCAGCAGGAGCAAGAGGTTAACCAGAGATAATGGTTCCTGTTGGCCAAGATCTGTCTCTTCTCCCCACGGTCCCTCCAGAGAAGCTAGCGGTGGTGGCCCTCCAGAGCTGTGCTAGCCAATACAGTCACCTCGAGCCACCTGTGGCTCTGGAACATTTGAAATGTGACTGTAGGTGTTAAATGTGCAGCAAATGTAAAATACACACTGGATTTTGAAAGCTTAGTATAAAAAAAACTCATCAATAACATGTAATTGATTTACATGTTGCAACAGTATTTTGGATACATCAGGTTAAAAAACATTTATTATTAAAAGTAATTTCACTTCTTTCTTTTTGCTTTTTTAATGTAGCTACTAGAAATTTTTTAACCATATATGTGGCTTGTATGATATTAGACAATGCCAGAGCCTGGACCAGCAAACCTACACACACAAACACACGCGGCCATGCACAGTGTTCTCTACTTCCCCTCCTCCAAGTATAAAATGATTACTATCCCCTCTCTGTAAATCTATGATCCTCTTGTGCTTAGAAAATCAATCAAGCCTTTCTTCACTGATCACATCCTATGGCCCAAATACCCATATATGAGAGGGCTACTTTATTTATTTATTTATTTTTGAGATGGAGTCTCATTCTGTTGCCCAGCCTGGAGTGCAGTGGCACAATCTCAGCTCACTGCAACCTCTGCCTCCCAGGTTCAAGCAATCCTCCTGCCTCAGCCCCTCGAGTAGCTGGGATTACAGGCACGCACAACCATGCCCAGCTAATTTTTGTATTTGGTTTCGCAATGTTGGCCAGGCTGGTCTTGAACTCCTGACCTCAGGTGATCCACCCACCTCAGCCTGCTGAAGTTCTGGGATTACAGGCGTGAGCCACCGCCCCTGGCCACTTTTTATTTTTTTAACAGCGTCTCAGTACTCACTATTATGTATTGTGTTGGCCTGTTTTATCTTCTACTTGAGGTGGGAGCCCCTTGAGGGCAGAAAGGTTATAGAATGAATTCTTTGTGCACTTTCATAAATTTTGCTGCAGATGTCTTCACTCTGTATTCAGTCAGTGAAGCCAGTAAGTATCTGATGCCCACACATACCGCCGCATTTTGCCCTTTCTGAAAAATATCCCAATCATCCGGCATTTCTCATTTCCTAAGAATCTAAAACCAGGATCAGAGCTCTACCTTTATAAATTCAATAATCTTTGTATGTAGGGCAACCTAGCTTTGACTGCAGAGGAATAAAAACGAGGGTGAGCTTGCAGGTGGTGGGCAGAGAAAGTAACCTGGAAGCCTCTCTCCCTCCTATACAGAAACTCCCCAGAAAAGGCATCTGAGTCTCAGGGTTCCCCTGTCTTTACCTCACAGGACTCCCATCCCATGACCTGAAAGAACACCAGAGATGTGTTCACAGTCACTCAGCAGGGAGATTCCAGTGAGAGGTCCCACTCTTCTCCCCTAAACCCTTCCTCTTCTCTCAGACTGACACCTTCAATCTAGGGACCACAAACTAAGCGAAGGACTAGAGGTATTTTGCTGCCTGCAGCTGTCTCCCCAATTACTGACTGGGAGGAGGAGTGAGGGGAGTTCACTTTAATTCATTTTTGTGAATGTTTAATATTTCAATTAATATGATTAGCCCCAAGCCTGAATGAGCAGCAGGGCGGCAGATCTGCTGAGAAGACATAGAGTAATGAGATCAACAGGGCCATAGGGTCTTCCCCTTCTCCATCCTCAGAGGGCATGATCTGTTTAGCATCTCCATAAATACCAAGATCAGATTAGAAGGCAAGGAAAGGAGCAGTGGGGGTGGGGTAGGTGAGTGGAAAGTTACTTTCAGGATGTGTTTGCCCTTCGTGATTCCCTGGCTCTGCCACCACTCATTTCTTCTGAGCACCCACCACTGAGTCCTCTAGCACCTACCCCCACTGCTACCCCATTTTAGGGGATCCTGCGGGGGGGGGGACCTGAGCATCCATGTGATGAAGTGTAATAAGTCTACACACATACACATTCCCTCAAATGCAAGCACCTGTGAGAGTGTGGCTCCAGGCCGCAACAAAAAACCAGGCCAAGGAAGGATGAGAGGTGATAACAGAATCTAGCAAAAAAAAAAAAAAAAAAAAAACAAAAAGGGAGGGCCCGAGCGCACCCCGGGCGGGAAGGGGGCCCCCAGCGGGAAACAGGCCCGCCGGTCCCCCGGCCCCCCGGCCGGCGGGGGGGG